>WYDI02013455.1:0-40930 GCA_009867235.2 Psittacus erithacus
CCCTTCCTGTTACCTTTAACATCCCTAGCCAAGTTTAATTCTAACTGGGCCTTAGCTTTCCTAATCTGGTCCCTAGCTTCCCGAACAACATCCCTGTATTCTTCCCAGGCCGCCTGTTCTTGTTTCCACCTTTTATAAGCCTTTTTTTCCCCTCTATGTTTCCTCAGCAGTTCCCTATCTGTCTAAGGAGGTCTCTTGGCCCTCCTGCTGTACTTCCTTCTAGTCGGGATGCAACACTCCTGAGTTTGTAGTAGGACATCTTTGAGTATCAACCAACAGTCTTGGGGCCCCCTGCCCTCTCGGAGTATATCCTATGGAACCTTACTAAGCAGGTTCCTGAAGAGGCCAAAGTCTGCTCTCAAAGTCCAGGGCAGTGAGCTTGCTGCACGCTCTTCTCGCTGTCCTGATGATCTTGAACTTGACCATCTCATGATCACAGTTTTAATCATTCTAGCATAAAGCCTGGGTAACCTAAGAAACATCATGCTGGAAAAGGTTTCTAGGGTCTGTTCAGGAAACTGAGGTTTTATGTTCTTGTAACAAATCAGCGTGGATTTTCCACCAGCAACTTCTCATCAGATTGTCTCCAGGGAGCTCATGCTGCAAAAGAACGGAGCTTGCCAGAGCACTTGCTGTCCCTCTCCTGGCTGTTGGGAAGAATGGATTTGCTGGGGAAGGAAAAGACATTATGTAGCCTTTAGTTTCCCCATTAACACCTCCTGATCCACAGATGTTCTTAAGTGAGGTGGCAAAGGTTTAGTTGCAAAGCTCTACCTTTGCTAGATCCAGTTCTTGGTTGAATTCATATCCCATGCAGAGGGGCACCTGGAGGGGCAGGGAGGGAGCAGGCCGTGCCAACACCTCCCCTTCAGTGCTGCTCTGCATCAGTTTGTTCTGAGCACTAAAGCCAGGAGGGAAGTGGGGGCTCTGAGTGGTAACTCGTGGCAGCAACTGTTGTGTGCTGCTTTCGCTGGTAAGAGCTTTATAGTCCATGACATGAATTTTAAATGGCTGAACTGCCTTTTACCTCCCCTGCCTGCTCACATGCTCTTCTGCTTACTGTTAGGAGACCCAAGAACTGCCAAGGGTTTTTCCCTCCTCAGCCATTTTCAGGAAACAAAAGACCTGAAGCCTTCCTGGCTCACACCCAAAGCTCCCTTTTACCCCAGGGTGTGCGAGAGCAAAATGCAACTGAAATGGAACCTTTGCCTTTGACTTGGCGCTGGGGTGAGCTGAGTCCAGACTTGCCTGTGCCTTGGGACTGTGTGTGCAGCATCGTGTTTCCTCCTAAGGAGATCCAAACTTAGGCAGGTAGAAGGCAGGCTTTTTCTGCAGCTGCTATTGTCTGCTGCATTCCTGCCTCAAGCTGCCTCTGTCCATATATAACTCTGGTTTCATTTCACTAGACGTTAAATGCTGTCATGTGAGTTGAAGAATGTGACCCTCAGGACTTCTGGGGTTTTCTGTTGCTTGCTTTTCCTTGACAGAGTGCAGTTAAGCAGAGAACCCCATGTTGCTATTTCCTGCCAGGCGAGTTGGTCAGGTTTCTCTGCAGAGCGAATCTATCTGAATGGAAACGATTACTAAAAGCTGCTGATTCTGGCACCTCCTGAATAGCTAGTGCAGGATTTTGTCTGTGAGCTTTGGGAATTAGTGCAATTTTAGGCATTGGCAGGAACCTCTTCATCCCACAACAGATTTACTGATTCCAGGTAAACCTTGATGAGCTGAGATTTGCAGCTTCCCCACATTCCAAGCAAAGGTTTCTTTCCTGCACACAAATAGGAACTTTACAGGTCTGCAGTCATCTCTTGCTCTTGGGCAGCTTCCTTTGTGACTCAGAAGGTTGTGGTTTAATGATAGCCAAGTTTTGGTGGCTTGAGCCATTTCTTCCACACAGCCCAAGCTACTTACTGTTGTCCTTGCCTCACTCGGCTGTTCCTGAGGCTGTCCTGGGATCAGAGACCTTGTCAACAAAGAGGACTTTCTCTCCTCTGGTGTTAACATGGGGTTAAGATTAGGGGAAACCTTATTCCTTTCCAGGTTGCTAAGGAACCCCTGGATTGCACCAATGCTGATACACTCCAATGCTGCAACTTACTGACTAATTTCTCTTTGTAACATTGGGAATGTTTGAGCTCTAAGATCTGTGGTACTTTAGTTTTGGTTTTCCTGCCAAGGCTAGAAGGCTTAGGTCATAATACTGCCAGGAGGCTTGCTACCAGCTGTATCCTTTGCTTTCCATGTATAGTTGTATAAGGAGCTGAAGGACTTGCAGAACTTCTCAAACACATCTGGCTCTGACCCTGGTTTAACCAAGGCTGCTAATACCTTGGATTTGTGGCTCCTCCAGCCAGCCCTGAATGTTCACTTGCTTTGATTTTTGATGCTGGTGATAAGAAGTCAGGAAAAGCAGGCTGATTCCTTAGGGACCTTGGTGGTCCAAAGGCTGGTGAACAAGGAGGGCAGTCCCAGGCAAAAGTGGGCTGGAGTCCTTAGAAAGAGCCTGCTTCCTTTCAGGAGTTCTGCGTGGATCTTGTGGCTGGAGATCTCAAAGGATCACGAAGGGCTGAAATGCTGTGCTTTTGGGAATGAGGCACCTAAATCCTTTGTGGTTTGATTAAAAATGCCTGTCTGAGCTTTTGGGATGTTGCAATGGTAAATGCAGGATCCAATTTATGTCGAGTCACTCAGCTTACATTGAATCTGGAGTTTGCTCATACGGGAATATCCAGAGATTGAAGGAGTTTTCTTCTTAATGGGAGGGAATGATGTTTGGGTTACAGCTTGGGTTTGGAGCTAGTCACAGGTTAACTGGGGCTGGCTTCCACCCCTAGGCCTTGACTTGGTGGAAACAAATTTGGTCAGATCTGGCGGGTCTTCCACGTCAAGGAAGCACCTACCGAGCTCAGGGCCCTGTGTTTCAGTTGGCAGAGATGCTGTCTTGTGCTCAGGGCTGGCTCCTCTGAGGCACACTTGTTTAGAGCCAAGGAATCGGCGAAGTTATCAAGCAAGAGATGGCTTGTGCCCAGATTGTACTGACCTGTTCTAGGTCTTGCCAATGCAGTTAGGTTTTTGGCAGTGAATACTGGCCTCCCTCCAAGTACACAGCAATGTTTGTTCTTTAATGGCACCTGTGTTGTAGCTGTAAGGGCAGCGAGCTTCATTTTTCATTGCTGATCTTGGTTGACACTAGGATAGAATAAGCTTCAACATGTTAATGGCCCAACCAGGCAGGCTCTGGTGTTCAGCACCACTGATTTTCTTTGGGCTTCTTCCTGGCTTAGCTGAGGATTTCTGTGATGCAGCCCTAGTTTTGTCTGTGTCAGAGACTGACAGGTGTGGTGTGAAGCAGACATGAAAGGCCCTAGGAGAGCCAGGTTGAAGGCCATCAGATCTGCAAGACAAGCCTCAGGGAAATACCTTGTTCTGACTGTGCTGTGGCCTGTACTTTGTGTGGCGTATGCAGGTGTTCCCCTTGTAATTTTAGCTCATGCAAAACATGGACTCATCTTTGCACAGCGGGGGTTGTGGCATGGAACAGAACAGGTGGGTGTGCAAGAATTCAGACTGACAGATGAATGAACCATCTTCTCCTCCACATCCCTCATACTCCTTTTTAAAGCCCATCTGCCTCATTGTAAACTCAAAACATTCCCTGGATTTGTCTGTAAGTGGGACAGCATGAGGTATTTCCCACACAGCCAAGGTCTTTATTAGCTTAGGTCAGCTTTTGCTGGGTCTAAAACTGGTGGCATTCTTTTTTTCTTTTCCTTTAAGATTTTTCTTTTTAATTATTTTAATCCATTTTGCTGTTCTGTGCTGTTAATGCAGCCAGCTCAGTGTTAACCCTTCCTATGAATGTGAGATCTCTTGTCTGCACAGGCAAACTAGCTTGTAGTCTCTGCTACATTGGTCAAGAGAAAGGGAAGAGAAATCACTGGTCTGATTTGAGCTGTACTTAGTGGTATGATCCACAATGGGAAATTCTGAGCATCCCCTTTAGGCTTCTGACCCTGGGAAATTGTGTCCCAGCTTTGAGCTGAGATCTATAGAAGGGGGAGATGTAGCAGTTCACAGGCTGAATAGTCATTAGGAAAAGTTGAAATGGGGAATCCTCCTCATGGAGGAGGCCTTCATGGCTCTGCCTTCATGTTCTGTCCTGCCGCTGTGAGACAGGCAGCTGGGGAAATGAGCACTTGATTCCTTTCCTGATTGACTTTGTCCTCTTGATCTGCTGATATATTAAAGGAGGATAGTGGTGATGGTGGTGCTGTGGTGTGCTGAGGTGGATCCGGCTAGAGGTGTGCAGAGGGCAGTCATCCCTTCCTGAGGTGGGCATCTTGACCTCTCTCATCCCTACAGCTGTTGAGTGTACGTCACAACTCTGTGGGGTCTGTGGGGCTGGACAGGACAAGGCACAGGGAACTGGACTGGCTCAGAGAAGAGGGTACCTATGGTCTCAATACCCATCCCATTTCTGCCACCTTTCATTCGTGGTTGTTTAAAATAGAGGATTTCTTGGGAACGTATCCCAGGATATGCCCAGGAGTCTTCCCTGGCAACCAGGAGCAAATACTGTTCAGCTAGGTCCTCTTTTGGGCCATGGGTTTTATTCCAAGGCTCAATTTCAAAACTTTAGTGGTGAATGGTTGATAGCTGCTGCCTGTGGTGTCTCCTGGGAGGGGAGAGGCATAGCTGTTCTGGAGGGGTTTTGACCATGGAGTGATTTGAAGCAGAAATAAAGAGTTGGCCCTAGGTGCTTTGGATTGTGCTTCATACTCGCTCCTGTGCATTGAACCCTCTGCCTTCCTTAGAGCAGTGAAGAATAACAGGTTTGAAGGGAGTATTTTCCAACAGTCAGGTGATTTTAAAACAGCCCTGGCCAGAGACAGGCAGATGCAGTATCTATCACAGTAGAAACTAAAACCACTTGAGAATTGGGCTGTGATTTCTGAGCTCTGTCCCAAAAATGTTTCTTTTGCCATAGCACAGCTGAATGCAGAGAAGCTTTATGGGCAGAAGAACAGGCTTTGGCTTCAGATCATTTGTAAGATACAGTTGCAGGGGTTTTGCAGCTCAAACATCAGTGCTGTCAGCCTGGATTAAGCTGATGTGCTGAGTTGCACCAGTTAATTACCAGCCCTACTCAGCAGTTCTGACCTCCCAACTTGCCAGAATGGTATCCCATAAAAATGGTGTGTGGGCCACTTCAAGATACAGTTCCTTTAATTTTAATCTCCTTTGGATGTAGAATACCTGTGCATTCTCAGACTTGTCTGTAACACTGCCAACAGATGTGTCCACAAACACAGGTTGTGATGGGGTTTGGGATGAGGATGGACTGGTAATCCTTGATTCTCTCTCACCCACTGTCCTGGGTTCAGTAGTAGCAGTCATTTTTCTCCTTCTTAGTAGCTGGTGCAGTGCTGTGTTTTTGACTTTAGCCTGAGAACAACACTGATAACACCGATGTTTTTAGTTGTTGCTAAGTAACGCTTACTCTGACCAAGGACTTTCTGGGTCTCATGCTCTGCCAGGAAGGAGGGGAAGCTGGGAGGAAGCAGAGATAGAGCACCTGACCCAAACTAGCCAGAGGGGTACTCCATACCACAGCACATCATGTGCAGTATATAAACCATGGTCTGGTGGTTTATGATGGAGTTGGGTTTTGAGGAGGCAAGGAAGAAGTGAGAGGATCAGCATCTAATTATGAAAGGTCCTAAGGGTTAAAGTTTTTCCAGTTTTGTTACCTTGATAATTTTCTTTCGATGTCATGGTAGTGGAAAACAGAAGTCTTCAAGGAATTCCTATAAATGCCAGTGAGGGGACTTCACTGGAGACAGTGAATCTTACAGATTTTATGCGCTAATTACCCTCGTCTCCAAGATCAAGGGGTGCTTCTGGTTTCGCTTTCTTTCACATTGCAGCTTCAAAGGCAACATTTGTTTGTTGCCCAAAGGGGAGGCTGAGTGTGAAATAAACATCTGCAAACTCTGAAGCACTTCAGTGTTTACAGATGTTTGTGGGAGAAAAGTGCTGCAGCTTAAAAAAACCCCAAAAGCAGTTGGACATAAATACAGTTTAATCACAGATGATTGAATATTCCAGTAAAGTAGAGCCCAGGATTTTTAACTCATTTTGTTTTCTCTGTGGTATCCTTTAGGAGAAAAGGCTTATCAAAGTTTTTGTCGTCAGCTGATTTCCCCCCCCCCCCACTGCTATAAATAATTGCTACCTCTTTTGTTTCCTAGAGCGAGTACATTGCACCCTGTGATTGCAGACGGGCGTTCATCTCTGGATTTGATGGCTCTGCAGGTACCTTTCCAGAACTTGGGTCCTTGCTTAAGTACATAATGCCCCTATAAAGAGATATTCTCATTCATAACAGAGAGGCAGGATGGAAAAAGAAGCCTATCCAGTTTGTTTGAACTGTTTTCTTCCCATTTCAGCATCTGCAGAGTTATGTCTTGGCTGCCCACTGGAATTATGTAATATCAGTTCAATAACAAGTTTTCAGAAAATGGTTGACCCCTGAATGAACCTCTCAGAAAGTAAAATCCTATTTAACTCTTTCATGTGGTGCTTGTAACCTACAGTCATTCCTTTTGATGTGTAGGTTTTTACACTGACCATTTAGGCTGGGTGAATAGTAGATGGACTTCAGCTAGCCTCTGTTTAAACACAGCCAGAAACTGCCTTTGGAAACTGAACGCTGTGGAAAAGTTTGCTTATCTTGCTGAGACAGGATGTTTTCTTGGCTCTAGCATAGGTCTGTTTCAAAAGACCTAGTTTTTGCTCTAGCTGTGCCCTAAGCTCTGCAACTTACTGTGCTGTGTGATTGTTGGAAAGTCACTTTAGTCTTTTGAGGTCTTTTCCTTTCTAATTGCAAATTGATTTAATAAATACTGCTACTTATGTATTTGGAGAGTCCATTCACCACTTCCTATGAACTGCTCTGGGACCTCATGTGCAAGGTTATAAATCCAGGGCTCTGAGCTGCTGTTAATGGATAACATGAATCCTGTATTAATGTCACATCTTCTGCATGGCCTCTTCATAACCTTCTTCTCTATTTTGGGTCCTTGTTATGTTCATGGAAGGTCTGTGTTCCCTGCCTAGCAGTGAGGTTTCACAAGAGGCTCACCTTGTGTTTCTTTCTTCATCTTTGCAGAATGAAGCAGCTTAAAATGGAGTTTATCTTGGGGAAGTTTGGTAGAAGACAGTTAATTCCTGTTTGGAAATTGCTCTGCTAATCTAAGCTTCAGTTTCTGGTGTCAAAGAGCATGGCCAAGATGCAGAGTTTAAGACATTTTGTTTTTGAATTGCCAAGGACAAGGCAGCTAGAGTGCCTTGCTGAGATGTCACTACCCGTCAGCTGTCTGCTTGCATCCTTCCATCTGGAGTCAAGGGAATGGAACAGACACTGAAACCAGCAGAAGTTTATGTTCATATTTCCTGTTCAGCCATCTCTGTTAAGAGGTGTAACATTTGGGAAAGGGGTGCAGCTGACAGCTGGAGTGATACCCATGTCTGCTGGCCTTTAACAGCTGTTTCTTGTGGATGGCCAGAGCCCAGGCTTCCTCACCTCAAAAAGATGGGATGGAATCCGGGGATGTACAGTATGTGTTACTGTGACAACAACCAAATGGACACCACAGTCTGTTACAGAGGGTTTGGAAAGTCGCGTTTACCCAGTTCCACCGACTGGCTGAGATTGCTTAAGTTGAATTCATCTGAGATAATTCATTAAGCTGCACCTTTGTGCATACTGTCCCTGAAAGGATTTGGAAAGTTGTAGGGTAGAGTAAACACTATCTCCACTGAAACTGGACTAACCTTTGAACAGTGAGAAAAGCTGCCTTTCTGGGAACTGGGTTGCATTTCAAACATTCTCCCTGCCTCTGTGTCTCTGCATGGTGGGTGCCCATCTCTACATCACTGCATCTTTCTGTCTTCCTGCCTAGGTACTGCCATAGTAACTGACCAATATGCAGCCATGTGGACAGATGGACGCTACTTCCTGCAAGCTGCACATCAAATGGATAACAACTGGACACTCATGAAAATGGGTATGCAAGAGGCTGGGATACTGCTTCACTGATAAACAGGGAACAATCACAGGCCATTTGGTCACTTTGGACATGTTACAGTTTGGGTTGTAGGGATTTCCCAGCATACAGGGGTTTAGGAACATCTTGGGTACACAGCTCCTGCTTTAGTGTCCTGTGACTCTTCTTGCTCATGGGTCTAAACATTCATTAGTAGATGTATTTGATGCATTAGCATGGATTTTGTGGGTTGTGTGGGAGTGCTTCAGTATGACTGATGCTTTGAACCTATTTTTCTTCCCTTAAATCCTTGGAGGTCTGAAAGATACACCAACTCAGGAGGACTGGCTAGTAAGTGTCCTTCCAGAAGGCTCGAAGGTGGGAGTGGACCCTTTCATTATTCCGGCTGGTTGGTTTTACTTTGTTTTATAACTCTGGGTTAGGCAACTAGATCTTGCTTCTCTATCTAAGCTATTGTATGATGGTATGTAGATAACCATGTTTCAGCCCAGATTGGATGGTGGGTTAGACTGTTATGCAGAACAGGTGGGATTTTGGTTTTAGGCATGTATCACGAGAGCTCCACAGTAGTGCATTGACTCCAAAACACAAGGGATGAGAGTTACTCTCTGGGCTTGCAGAGTCCCAGTCTACCTCTTTTTGTGCTGTGGCTTGGCACAGGCATTTCAGTACAAAGTTGCTGAGTGCTTTAGCCAGCTTGGGAACCAGAACACGCAGGCAAAACTCACTCTGCTACTCCTGCTTTGTGGTCTTGGTATAGCTGCAGCTTTCCCTGTAGGAAGCACATTCCTGGAGAGGTACCATTTTTATCAGATGAACTAGTATCCATCTCCTCCGTAAGTCCAATTCAAAGGTCACTGGAGGCAAGGGGAGACATATGCTTTATTCAGATGGACTAAGGATAAGTCTTGTGGCTTTGTGGGAGCTCATCTGGTCTCTAGTCTAGCTTAGATCTAGCATGGTGTTCTGCACTGGGGTAACGGACAGTGCTACAGCACCCTCTGGGGTGCAACACCCATCTTCCAGCTGGAGCAGTTCTTCAGCTCAAGCATGAGGCTCCAGATCTGTGAGGTTCTGTACCTGCTGCTGGCTCTAGTGATTGTGTTTATGGAGCTCTAATTGCAATAGCTTTTGCTTTGTCTTTAAGGAAATGGGAAGAAGGAGAAGCTGGAAGGAAAGGAGACTCAGATTCTTGAGTCTGCCCCTGTGAATGGGGCTGTGGTTGAACCAGTGTGTTCTTCAAAGCCATCACTCTTGACTCCTTTCCCTTTGGCAGACCAGTGGAAGAGGATGTCCAAAGCCTTGAGAAGTGCTGGCCATGATCTTGTGCCCGTCAAAGAAAACCTGATAGATACAATCTGGACAGACTGTCCTCAGCGCCCCTGCAAGCCTCTCATCACACTTGACCTGAGTTACACAGGTGAGAAGCTTAACTCCCAATAGACGGGCTGTTTCTACTGCCCTATCCCCATTTTACTTTCCTCTTACAATGTAGGGAGAAGAACACTATTGCAGCACCTCTGTCCTCAAAACTTTAAATAGCCATTTGTTAGAGGCTAGATAACCTCAGAACAAATCTATATATGGAGGGTGGCTTGTTTGAAATGGCTCATGTCAGTTATCACAAGCACAATGTGTTTTGGGTACCTCCAAAATCCAATGTGTTGGTCTGTGTTTGCATCATCATGCCCAGTAAAGCTGTAGTAACTGTAGCTGTTCATACTGTGTTTTGCAGGGATCAGCTGGAAAGACAAAATTGCAGCCCTCCGTTCAAAAATGGCTGAGAGAAAAGTCCTGTGGTTTGTGGTAACGGCCTTGGATGAAGTAGCATGTAAGTCTTTGCATCTCCTTTCTCAGTTCTTCCTACAAAATATATGTCCTTCCTGCCTTGGAAAGGAAGAACTCTGCCAGGGTGAGAGGCTCTTACGACAGCCAATGTGTTTGTTAGAGACCAGTTAACCTGTATGATGTGCAGTGCTGATAACAGGTCATAAACAGCAAGCCAGTATTTCTGCCCAGCGCCTTATTACACCAGGGCAGCTCCTGAGCACATTTTTGGCCCAGGAAACTGCAAATCACCACCTTTAAAAAACAGCCTAGGCAAAGGGAGAGGAGTTATATATAAAGCCTGAGGCAGTTTGAAGGAAAAAAAAGACCTGTGAGATCTTCTGGCTGTAAAATATCCTGATGCTGCCTTGCCCTATGGGGAGATGGAGACTGTTTTCTGCTGTGGAGTCTGGTCTATAAACAAAGCAATGCAACATGCAGCTTTGTATACATAAGGCAAGGGTGGAGTACACAGCATTCACAGTAATCTTCTTAATTGTCACTACTTTTTAAGTCAGTCTCTGCCTCTCCAGTGTTTGGCAAATGCTTTGGTTAAACAAATAAGTTGGGGCTCAACTTGTATTTCCAGATCACTTTAACTGAGGGTCGCGGGGTGCTGCTGGAGAGTCCCCTCTGTGTTTGGGGCCCCAGGATGACTAGGTCTGCACACCTTGGCTCCCAGCCCAGTATGTAGGAAGGGAGGATGGCCAAAACCAGCAGTAGTTTCCCCAGGACTGTTGTTGCTAGTGCTGTGTATCCTTTGTGCAGAAATCATCAGTGCACAGACTGGTGCAGTGGGAGCACAGCACGGGTAGGTTGTGAGTGCTGCTAATGCCTGTGCCCCGTGTATGATCTGAAAAGGTAGAATTGAAGGTTGTGTGTTCCTAGCAACAGCACTGCTAGCTCAATGTCTGTGTGGTGCTGGGTGAAGCTATCTTGCTGTGGTCTGTGGGCTGTCCTGGATCTGGGACAGTGAGCAAAGAGCTTGTTTCATGAAAGAAGTACTTCTGAGTGCGGTGAATATGACTCCTCCCTAGGGAGGCCTGTGTGAGCAGAGATTGTGTGTCTCACCTTTTCAGGCGCATCTCCAATTTAATTAATGATAAATTGGTGCCCTGAGGTGGTTTCAGATTAAATGTCTCCAGCAAAGCCAAGCTTGGTTATGAATCAAAGGTTTTAAGACGGACCAGAGTTTATGAGAGAAGCTTATTGCCAGGTGCCTGGTTGATTTCCTATCCTAAAGGGAAAAGGGGGAGAAGTTGTCTTTAATTGCATCTAATTCAATTCACTGTATTAAACTCCAGACATGTTTCTGGGGACAGAAAGAGAGCCACGGAGGAGACTGTTGCCTCCTTACTGCATTGGGAGTCAGCTGAGTGAGGAGGTTTGTACCCATACAGTAAAGAGTTCTTTGTGGTTCTTTCCTGCTTCCAAGTGACCTTCTCCTTCCCTGGGGAGAATCAAACTCTATTTTTACTTTTGAGGCAGAATTTGACGGTTCGGTGAATACAGTGCTGGCCTGTGATTTAGGACATGTTGGTTCTTTTCCCCGCTGTCCTGCTGGCTGGCCTTATTGCCTTAAGTAACTCATTTCAGCTAATTGGATACCCTGGGGTTTTTATTTGACCCTAAAATCAGGAGTTTGGAGACGCTGAACATCTACTTCCCCTCTTGACTTTGCCTGGAGTTAAGTGAGACTATGCAGTCAGAATCTGAGGTGTTGTAGGCACCCAAATGAGAAAGAGGCCTTTTGGGAGTATTTTAGTCTTGCCTACTGCATCTCCTTCCCACAATGATCAAGAGAAGGATTGGGATGAGATAACTTGTACCTTTGAAGTCTTCTGGCTGTTGAGAAGTGAACTTTAGTTGCATTGCACAGACCAAAAAGGGCAAACACTACTTTTTTTTTTCCCTTTGTCTTTTTTGCCTGTACCTTTCTTCCAAGCCAGCCCTTCTTTAGAAGTTAACCCCCAATTTCCTTGTCCGATGGGAGCATTTAAACTGCAGTTCTGGTGCCATCTCCTGGCAAAAACTTAGGATTGCTAGCAAAGCAGCAGGACGTGGGACAGCTGGGTGGGAGCTGGACCCACGGCCTGCACCCTTGACGACTCATTGCTTGACTGTTTTGCTGAAATTATTTTTAGCTTTCTCTAATGTTGCAACAGATGAACCAGGACTGTGATTCTTGGCGTTCTTATTTTCCAGGGCTTTTCAACCTCCGAGGCTCTGATGTTGAGTACAATCCTGTGTTTTTTGCATACGCCGTCATAGGAATGAACACAATCAGGTGCTTGTATTCCCCTCTTCTGTCCCCCCAAGATGCATTTTTTACTGTGGGAGAGCTGTTCTAGCAAAGCATTTGTCTTTTCAAAATGCTCATTCTTGGGCACTTTAATGTCCTTTCTGAGCACTTCTGTCTTCAACTTTAATTACTCTCCTCCCCTGATCAGAGCTAGAGAGGCAGCCAAGGGCTCTGCTGCACTCCTCAGCACCTCAAATGACTTGCTGGGTGACCTTGGACATGATGGCTGACCTCTCTGTCTGTCACCGTGAGATAACACAGAGGGCCCTTGAAGCCCTGGGTGAAATGTGGGCAAGAGCCAATGCTGGGCTGCATGTTGGAAAACTTTACTGTTATTGATGAGTCACTTCAAAACTGCAGGGACTGTGTAGGAAAGTTTCAGGACTGGCTTATGACAGAAGGCTTCTTTCCTGTGACTGCCCTGTATAATGAACCTCAGCAAGCACAAGTCTTTTGGAGGCATCTCCAAGCTGCTAGCTAGATGCATCTGAGGTGTAAAACCTGGCTGGGTGAGTACAGGCTGTATGTGAAGGTTGAGCTGAACTTTCCTATTTAGTGAAAGCGAGAACACTGTGTTATGTAGAACAACATTAGCTTTTCCTTTCCAGATGTTGCCCTTAAAAATTAGAGAATGGCCATTATTTGCCTCTGTTACTCTCTCCTGCTTGAAGTGCAGTGATGGGGTGCAGCCAGTTTGAATGTGTCCTATGAACAAAAATGCTGTCAGCTCCTTTCCTCTCAGCAGGGTGGTACCTCTTAATTTCAAAGCAGGATTTAAGCAGTGTGAAGGCCAGTGGTTAAAACAATATAGGTTAAAGTATAGCACATAAATTAACAAACTCCTTTCTCCCTGAAATGTCACCAGGGTGGTTTCTCCTTCCCTCCTTCACTCCAACCATTGTCAGATATGGTCCCACCTATAATTTCTGTCTGATTTGTTTCTCAGACTCTTTATTGATGGTGACCGGATGACAGACCCAGCTGTGAGGGAACACTTGCAGCTTGATTCCACCCTGGAGCCAGAGTTTAAAATCCAGGTGATGCCTTATGGATCTATCCTGTTGGAGCTGCAGGCTGTTGGTGCAGGTCTCTCACCCAAGGACAAAGTGTGGCTCAGTGACAAAGCAAGCTATGCTGTAACTGAAGCCATTCCCAAGGTTAGTGGCCCTTGAAAAGGAAAATGCTTTCCTCTTTTCTGATCAGTGTGGTCAGGAATGGTGTTAATGAGGGCAGCTGGACTCAGCTTCCTGTCTGCAAAGCATGAATCAGGCTGGAGCTTGTGCGGAAGAGATCCAGCCATGCTGAGGTATTGAGGGGTTGTTAATCCTGGGGTTGCTCTCGCTGGAGCTGCCCTTCCAACTCGCTAAGCTGATTTACCCAAAGAATTGTCAGCTTAAGATAAGACCAGTACAGGGAGAGAGGGAACAGGGTGAACTTGGGTCATGCTGCCCAGGAATGGAGCATCAGCCTTATGTGTGGACCAGCAGTAAGAGCTGGAAACTTGAAGAAACTGAAGCAGTAAAGTTGAGTAGGACATTCAGGAACAACCATTTGGCTTGATCTGAGGGTCTGAAGATGGTTCCTCTTATTTATTTCAGTGGCTTGAGGATATATGTGACATCCTGTATGGGAGACAGGAAGTACAGGGCGATAGAGTTGTTGCACGAAGGAACCTTGTGGGTACGCAGATAACCTGCAGGCAGTGATTGTCCGCACAGTGAGTGCTTCTGCTGTGGGACAATTGCAGCATCAGGATAATTTCAGTACAGCTGTACTTGCTATATCTTACCCTTGAACTTAGCAGTCTGGGAGTCCTGAAGTCCACCTAATACTCAGTAGTCATGAAAGAAGATACTTGGGGAAGGATATTTCATGTACTGCAGGGGTGTGCTGCAGGTATGTGTATGATACAGCCATACCCATGAGAAAAGAGCTAACTCATGGGGCCTGAAGGCTTTTTCTGTCTACAGGGATTTTAAGAGTGGCATCAGCTTTGTGTCTTCTGAAATACAAAATCCCAAGAGCAGGGTCTGTTAGTGTGTCATTAGGCTGCCACAGTTTGATGCCAGCATGCATCTCTGCTTACACTCTTTTCTCTCATGGCCAAACTAAAAGGAGTTATTTTTCTCCAGTGAAGACATTCACTGATAATACTTTTAATGGGTTCATTGCACTTGGTGCATGAGGACAAACAGGTCTGGAAAGTGTAGTTACTTTCAATGTATCCCCTTAATATGGGATGCGGCTCTCTGTAGCTTTGTGCTGACTTGAGGGAAATGTGAAGTTTGCCTTGTGTACGGTTTTTTTTTGTTTTAAAAACCAACAAGACATGTACGTGAGCAAGAGAGACCCTTTTTTGCCCCTGCTCAGGGTTAAATCTGACACCGTAGCCCATTGCTAGGTGCAAATGGCCTCTTGTTTAGGGTAGCAGAATGCAAAGGGTTTGGGGAGCATTCAGGGTAAATTGTTGTTGCTCTTTTGACTTCACAGTAGAATTGCTGTAGTTGGAGTCAATTGATTACCTCTAGTTTGGCTAAGTTGCTGTAGATGATTTACTCAGAACATCCATATAAAGAAGTACAGCAGATCTGGCCTAGATTAAGGAATGTAATGAGTTGTAGCGACATTATTTACCCTGTTAGCAGTTTCAGCTGATACTGAGTCATTACATGCTACATGCCCTCTCTTTGCAATGGGAGAGTCCCTGCTTCAAGGAGCTCCGTGCAATAGAAAGCAGGAGAGGGAGGACTGAAATGTCTTGATTAAAAACTACTGAGAGAGTCATTGGAAGAGCCAAAGGTTTTCTGGTTCCTCATTCTGGGCTTTTTTCTTCAGCTTTACACCAGCTGAGCAGTTGGTCTGTGGTGCTTTGAAGAACCCTAGTGCTGAAAGTCCATCTACTGTCTGTCTCCATCAAAGCCAGATATTGACACTGCCAAAAATCCAGTCCATTGTTAAACACAGATCTGCAAACCCTTTATTGATTTGCCTACAGCTGCATGTAAATATGCTTTTCGCAGAAGATTCGTAGAACCTACCAGTATCTGTAAAAGGCAAACCAATCTAAGAATCTGACAGTTGAGAAGTATTGTCCTGAATCAGATAAAAGAACTTTCCTGACTTGTGGCTTCTTCAGTACTTTAGTTCCTGCATAATGTAGTGTAATTGTCTTGCTATTTTTAGACCTGTAGGATTTGTGTGAAATTGGTCTTTGCTGAAGGTCTACCAAGCCTGTGCTTATGTAGGTGCTCATTCCATATCCTCATATATAATGAGTAGAGCGGAGAACTCTGGGGCAAAAGACTCTGTCTTTGATCCTTCTTCTGATGCCAAGTGTGACAGGGCTTGGGCAAGTCACCTCAGTTGGTGAATTTCTGAAGATATGCTCAGAACCAGCCAAGCATTCCTGCTAATCTAAGGACGGCTGATGTTTGGGGAGGTGGTAAGGGATCAGTTACTAGTTCTTAATGTAAGGCCATCCCATCCAGACACAGGAAAGTTTTGTCTCAAAACTGCTGATGTAAGCTTCTTTCAGAAGTGGACAGCATATAACACAGCTTTGCAAAGGCCCTTCATGTTTTTTAGGGCCTTGAGGTATTTGTTAGAGCTGCTGATCATTAGAAGTGGTGATGCTCAGTGCTAGAGGAGCCAGACCCTTGAGGGGCACCCCAGGTTCAACTCCAGTGCTTGTAACTTGGGCTGGATACCCTTTGCTTCCTGCTATTTGGGTGACAGTCAGGTAACAAGTCAAGGTGACTTTCGGTCTGTTTGCACAGCCTAAATTCCACCTTAGCCCTGGGATTGGTGTTTCTCATTGGCTGTCTCTGGGACTTTAGTGTACATCAGCAGCAGGAAACCCATGGCTCAGACATTGATATATATTCTAATTAGGATATCCAAATCTTCACCGTGCTTCATGACAAGCTCCTTGCATTTCCTTGTGGCTATTTTTCCTTCAGTCAGGGACTGTTTCTCTTCTTTATTCACCAGTGCACTTATCTGGCTACTGGCAACCAGTATTTCCCAGCTCTGAAGGTTGAGAGAGACTGCCAAAGTACAAATTGTGGCCAGGCTGAGTTATTAAACCTGTAGGATTATATAGTCTGGCTAATCCACAAGTAATCCCTGTCCTTCTGCTGCAGGCTTACCGATACCTCACCCCATATACTCCCATCTGCATTGCAAAAGCTGTGAAGAATGCATCAGAAACAGAAGGCATGAGAAGAGCACATGTAAGTGAAGCTTTGAGAGTCTCCTTGCACATGGCAAGATGTTTGTTTTACATTTAGGGAGAGAAATTACATTTTTCTTCCAGTTTTAGTGTTTCAGACTAAAAAGCAAATAAGAATTTGGATGGCAGGGTAAAAGTGGTTTTCTGTCAGATATCTGCTGCTGCTGAAGCAGTGTTTCTTGCTTGTTTAGCATTCCTTTGGATTGAAGAACAACGTTTGTGATAGTGTGAGGAACCAGCCTTGCTCTGTTGGAAGACCCTGCAGACTTGAGAAGTGTTGTTTAGAGTATGAGCCCTTAAAAGGCTGTTCTTTCCCCTTTGCTAGTTCTGTTGTCTTTCTCACTGCAGTTTTCAAATTGTTATGACTTGTATAAACACAGCCTAAAGAACACAGAGAAATTCTTCCAACACATGGTGCAAAACACAGTTCAAGATGTTAGAAGCAGTCAAGTGTCCTCAAAGCACTCTTGATTTTGTGTCATCATCATGACACAATGGAAATGAGACTGATTTCCCAGAAAGCTTCATATTTTCAAGCAAAAAAAGCTGCCTGTGAAACAGGTTCATGGTGGGGCTGAAATTTTCTCTTGTTTATTTCCTGTTAAGTTTCAAGCAGCAATTTTCACAAGAGGAGAAATGTGGCAGTTAAATCAGGGCTGGCAGTTCTGGACTTGTTCCGTATTTTCTGCTAGGTTCCTGGGAACTGCTACTTTCTATTTCTGTGCTTTTCTTTGCCTGTTAGGTAAAGGGAAATAAAAATACTTGTGCTGAACAGACACTTTGTCACCGGTCACCTGAGGACAAAATTGTGCCTTGCTCTTATAATAGTTGTCTCCTTGCCTCCGCATGCTGTAAGCATGTAGAAAAAAGGAAGAAAATGGGGGTTATCAGGCAAGAGAGAAGTCAGAAGCTGTGTGACAGACTATGGTGCCATGTGCCCAAAGGGTATGTTCCCCTGTCGCATCACCAGATGTGTTGTGTGGTTACCTGCCACAAGCTGAAATGCAGATCTTGCATGTTGAAGCATAAGGGACTTGAAAGTCATGTGTAGGGTTTGCTGTGTACTAGGGACTTCCTCACAGTATGATAGTTTCCAGTAGTAAATCTTTATTAATGTTTATTTAATTGGCCAGATACATTTCCAGTGCTTGTGTTAGTTATAGAATGCAGAACCCAGAAAGACCTCTTAGATCATCTCTTAGTGTTTCTGAAACTTGCAGGTTAAATTATTTTGCCTTAAAACCTGTTTATACTGAGGCTTGATAAATCTTTTTTCTTCTCAATTCCCTTTTCTTCTGCCTGTTTTAACACAGATTAAAGATGCTGTTGCCCTGTGTGAGCTCTTTAACTGGCTGGAAAAAGAGGTAGTGTATTCATTTTTTTTTAACCTGGAGATTTTATTGCTATGTAAAATTCTTCATGAGCGTAAGATTTTACAGTCTTTATAGTGCTTTTGCTAAAAGTGGAAAAACGGTTGGAGTTTTATCTGTTTTTTGTTGGTAGGGATTTCAGTCATGCTTTCATCGAAGGCCCCCATTCATTTTACACAGACCAAAGCCAGAGCAGGTGAGAAATGACCTGAATAGGCTCAATATAGTGTTAATACTGTGTTGTCCTGGCTTGGTAGTATAAATCATGAAGAAATACCCAGTTTGGTGCAATACTTCAGAACTGTTCTCATGGTGGTTGGTACTGTCTGGCAGTCTGGACAAATTTGGCATTTATGAATGGAGAGGTGCAGTCATGCCCATGTGCAGTGAAAATGGGATAAAGACAAGTTACTCATGTTTTCTCTGCAAGTACACAGTGAAGGCGCAGAGTGCCCAGTGTTACACAGCAACTTACTAAGCTGTGCTCCTTCTATGCTACTGAATGTCTGAGTCCATTGACTTTACCTATGGAGACGGCTTCATGGCTTCCCAAAGGTACCTTTTTACATGTCTGAGTACCTCAAGAAGTCTGCCTCAGGGGTTATGAAACCTGGGTCTTGCTTCCCTTTGCTTGTTGTCCAGTCCTGGGGAGGTTGTTGCATGTTCTAATTTGTCAAATGCCTAAAGTAAAATTTAATGTCCTTTGCTTTTCTTGCAGCTGCTTCCATTTCTTATTTAAAAGCATAAAAATTCTGCTAATACCATGATTTGTTGGAGAGAACTGTTTAAGCTTAATGTAACCTGTCTGTGAAGAGATGTTGCCTTGTGAGATGTTACCTCTGCACATATCTCAGTGAAATTAAACTGCTTCCTAGTCAGGGTTCAGCAATACTGCTTTGTCTTTCTCTGCTTCCTCTTCTCGCATGCCCAGCACAATATTGCTAGGTTGGTGCTTGTCAGTACTGAGGAATGAGGACAAAAAGCCTGGAAAGAGGTCACTTCAAGACTGGATTTCGTAATGCATAGACAAGGGTCAGTGCTTAAGCATTTAGCATTTTCTTGGTGTGCTAATTCAACCTACATCTTTGTCCACTAGGTTCCAAAGGGAACAGTAACAGAAATAATTGCTGCAGACAAAGCAGAGGAGTTCCGCAGGTAAAAAGTAAATCCCCTGTGAGGATGGTTTCCGGGTGGCGTTTTTTATCCTTTGTTTTTATTTAATTCCTTAGAAATCCAGCTCACTCACAGATAAATTTTACTTGAGGACAAACCATTACTACAGGATTTCTTTGAACATTTGAAAGAGTTGGGAAAGAATTGGGTCTCTTGGGAGATACAAGTCCCAGCCCACTGGATCCTATCCAGTTTTATTTTGAGATAGCAATGAAGAATGTCACAGGTTAAGACACTTAAATACGAGACAGTTGCTTTGTTACCACAGAGGAGCTGATATGAGAGTTAGATTTCCTTCTCTTCTGATGGAGAGTGAGCACCGTTTATATTGAGAAATACTCCCATACATACATACATCAACAAGACTTCTAAAAATGCCTTTGAGTAAATAAGTAACAAAGAAGAAATTGTTCCGGACATGTCTTCCATAGGTGGTTTAGGTCGTGAATTTTCTGCTGGTAAGGAAAGAGATGGAAAGCAGATTTCCACATGGTTGGGAAGATAGGGCTTCAATCTATACAACTCTCCTACGCAAGTATGCTTGCCCAGATGCTTTCAAGGCTAAGGGGAAGGCTGGGGTGATGTGAAATTGAGGATGAGGCACTCCAGGTACCTCAGGTGCCTGTGTGCTCCTCTCACTTGTGCTGTAGTGATCATAATCTTTTCTTTCAGCCAACAGAAAGACTTTGTTGAATTGAGTTTTGCTACCATATCAAGCACAGGTCCAAATGGAGCCATCATTCACTACAAGTAAGAGAAACACAGCTTCTCCTTTCATCCTTCAGCAAACGGAAGGAGCTGTCAGGCTTCGTTGTGGTGTCACAACAGAGTACTCTAGGGAGATGTTGATTACTGTCTCGCTTTATTCCACCAGAGCTTCCACACTTACTAAATTAAAATCTCTGCCTGCTGGCAGCATGCATGTATTATCATGTTGATCTGCTCAGGGGCCATGGAAAAGGGCTGTTTTGGGGGTAGAAGTCTGAGAAGGAGGAGTATGAACTGCAGACTGTTCTGAAATATGTCCAGGAACAGATGTTGAGGGTTTTGCTGGAAACAACAAAGCTATACTGTACTGCAGTGCTATTTTACTGTAGACAAATACACTCCTCAGTATGATCCTTGTCTCAGCATGTGTGTTTTCCATCACTGCCACAAGAAGTCAGAGCCAATACATCCAAGCGTGCACTTAATTTGGTTTCTTGACTGCAGACATGGGCTGGAGACCTTAAAACTGTGTAACAAAAAGCTTTGTGTTTAACTGAACAGGCCAGTTCCTGAGACCAACAGAACACTGTCTGTGAACGAGATCTACCTCCTGGACTCAGGAGCACAATACAAGTGAGTGGGATGAATGGTGCTATTATTTTCTGCACCCCGTGACCACCTGCAGGGTCAGCTCCCCATTGCTGTAGCAGGCATGGTAACGTAGTTTTGAGGACAGTGCCATTTCACAGAGATCCTGCTCATTGTATCCCCTTTATAAAGCCAAGTGCATCAGTAAGTGGGTGGCTGATGTGTGACAAGAGACTCTGAGCTCAGCTCAGGGCAGCAGACTGGGGTTGCTGACAAGCCTTGTCTAGAGTAGGGGATGAGGTCTAAAAGTACAGTTCTCACCTAAGTCCCATTGCCAGGGTAATGGTAGCTGTGCTCTAGCACAGGTGTGACTGCCCTGTTTAGGCTTGGGCTGCCTACACAGCAGCCTGCACAGCTGAGTGAGGCACCTCCCCTGCCAGGTCTGCCCTGTGGGCAGATTTGACTGATGCTGAGGTCAGAGGAAGGCAGGACAGCACTGCCCTGTGATGTTCTGTGCCTTTCCAGAGAGGGACTCAGAGACAGGGTTTCTTATCGCAGTGGCCACTTGGGTCTCAAGTGTGTTTTTGGGAGGGCATCATACGTCTGTTGACTCACTCAGTACTGTTTTGACAGTGACATTCAGTGGCCTCAGTCTCTGCAGCTGTTTACTGTGGAACTCTTGACTCCATGGAAAATGAAAGAAGTGGTGTTTTTAACTTGCATAAATAGATGAGAAGTGGCTTGTTCACTAAGATGCAGGACAGGCCTGGCTGCTTCTTTGAGATGAGCTTTGTCTTTAGAGCTACGCCTTTTTGTTATGTCAGTCAGGAAGAACTTTGCAGAAGAACCATACAGACATCCTTTGATAAGATTTTTATAAGGAAATCTTTTTCCTTCCTCTGATGGCCTAATTAATGATTTCCTTAGTGCCACTGTGAAAAGCAGCCCTTTGAATACAATATAAGCTGGACATCAGTGGCACTTACCACAGCATTGTGACAAGGATGCTCTGCTTGGCCCTGCTAAGAAGTTAAACTATGAGCTCTCTGTGATCATGGCCTTTGTGTGCAGGGGAAAAGCGTAGGCACAGGAGTGTTTCAAAGGGAACTCATTATTTAAGAGCCTCTGTGTTTTTGACAGCAGGCTCAAATTGATATTTGTTAGAAGGAGCTTAGAGCCAGTTTCAGACATCTCGGACTAACCTCTATCCAAATGCTGTATAACTTGTAGAAATCTTAGAACAAGACTCCCTGAGGATGGAAGGGATGCTGTACCCCCTTACATTTCTCTTTCCTGAGCTGGTAGCTGTCATTTGTGCATAAGTATATCTTTTTAAACTGCTGATGAATCATCTTCCATACAGATTTGGCCTTCTCTGTTCTGTTCTCTATGGATGGGTACCAGTTGCTAAACCTCAAATTAGCATCATTTTTATGAGCAGTTTAGATTCTAATTTGCGTAGAGCTTTGGGATGCTTATGGATGAAAGATAACATTTTGAATTGTAAATCCTCATGGCTACATCTGGGACGTGTATGTTCAGGAATTTTGGAGATTAAGAGCTGTTATGTCATCAGCAGATGACTTTACCCAATTATGAGCTTGGTTGCTTTGCTGCAGTGCGACTGGGTTTTTTTGTGCACTCTCACTTTGATCTTTCTCCCCCATCCCTTTGCTTCCTGCATCTTTGTTTGTCTTTGAAGAGATGGTACAACAGATGTGACCAGGACAATGCATTTTGGCACGCCATCAGCCTATGAAAAGGTAATTTGGCATCTCAGTGTGGTTTGTGATCTGACACTTATTATTAGAAATACTTAAACAAATGAGTAATGTGTCCTATTGCTATATAGTCAAAATACTCTGTCAAGTATCATTTATTTAATAATATGTGACAGCATCTTGATAAAGACTGAAAAGGAGGCTGTCAGACTTCATACTTCCAAAATATAAACTAAGTGGTTTAGAGAATCACACCTTTCTATCCTAAAATGCACACCTCTCATCTGCAAAGTGATATGTCTTCTCTAAATAATCAAATCAGCAGGCTGAAGATAGATGTTACTGGCTTGTCCAACATGGGGGTTTAATTTAGTGCAAAGCTCAGTGTCTGATGCAAGGCTGCAGTAATGGTTTGTGTCTAGTGTACCATGTAAAAAAACAGTCTCAGAGTTACTTGAGGAGGTCTGTGTTGGAAATTCAGCAATGTAATTTTGTTTATTTTAAATTGCTTCTTTAATTAAAACTAATTTCATCATTATAGTTCACCAGGTGATGAAAATGTGCTGTAGGGTATGCTCAGGAAGTAAAACTACAACCACAGAGAAAATCAGTCATGTAGGTCAGGTGAATCCTGCTGCTAAACCTGCACTCTGAGTTAGTGACACTCTCTGTAATTAGCACAGAAATATCTTCAGAGTAATTTAAACTTGTTCTGCTCGTGGTTTGCTTTGGCGTTGCCAGCCGCTGGGAAGCATGAGCAAGCCTTCCCAGGTCCTCTGCAATTTGCACAGGATGCAGTCTTTCTTTCCATTCTGGGGAAGACAAAGTTTTGACTCTCCCTCTTTACTTATGGCACACATTTCTTTGACAGGAATGCTTCACCTATGTCCTGAAGGGACATATAGCTGTGAGTGCAGCCATCTTCCCAAATGGAACCAAAGGTGGGTTGGTGCGTTGGAGTGTTTTGACCACAGTAATGACCTCTGGAGAACTAGTGGTCTGAGAGCAAAGTTATGGTTGACAGGTCCAGATGTGTTAGGCAGATGTTGATGTAACTCTCTGTGTCTGTTTCCATCACAGTATTTTGGGTCTGGATTGCTGATGCCATCTCTCTTGGCATCAACCAGTGCTGAAAATTCTGAGGGAGAAAGTCTGAAGGGTGTTTGAAATGGGTTTACGGTGATAGTGATTTTCATCACTCAGTGACACTCTTAACACATCTGTGGCCTTTCTGTCCTTGGAGGTTGCCTTTATGCTTTCCTCATTCCTCATGGCCCTATCAAAGTGAGAGGTCACTTTCCAGCTCCAAAAGGACAGGCTAATTCTGTTCCAGTTAATGTGGAATCTTTTATCTGTGAGCAGCATGGAAAAATGACACAGGAAGGAGCTGTTTTGATTTTGTGCAGGAGAAGCTGTGACATACATTCACCCCTGGTGAATTTGTTGCAGAGCTATTTTCCCCCTGATGAGACCCCTTGCAGAAAGACTTTTCTTTTTGGAGTTTTCTTTGGTTTGCTTTCTTGGGTAGGTGAGGAAAAAGCAGCTGCATAGTGGTACAGAAAACCCCAACTAAAACTGGAGGGTGTCTGAGCTTAAACATACGGGCTTGATGTTCACAGGCAGGAAATAGAAATCTCTGCATTCTGAAATCTGAAATGACTGGCCATCTGGACAAGAAGTCTGGCTGATAGTTCACCAAATACAATTGGCAAGTCATCTATTTTGAGTTCATTTAGTGCAGCTACCTTTAAGAAAGGTGCTGAATTCTGAGTGGAACGTTTAATCACTAGATTGTTTTCTGAAAACCCCAGTGGAGCAAGCAGCAGTGCAATGTTTCTGTTACAGACCATCTTGTGAAGAGCTGTGCAAACAGACTGACAGGGGCTCTTTAGAAAGGTCTTGAACATGAGACTTGCCCAGTCTGCCCTGTAACTTGTAGCAATCCAATGACTTACTTTCTTTGCCTGATGGTGGGGGGTTTTGGTTGGTTGATTGGGTTTTTTTGCATGTTTTCCAGGTTTAACCTTCAGAGTGATTATCAGCGTCTCTGTGGGAGCCTGACTTGATCACATTCTCTCTCCATGTCCATCTTTTCCCTTTGGCCTGCAGGTCACCTTCTAGATTCCTTTGCCCGCTCTGCCTTGTGGGACTGTGGTTTGGATTACCTGCATGGGACAGGACATGGAGTTGGCTCTTTCCTAAATGTACATGAGGGTCCTTGCGGCATTAGCTACAAGACCTTTGCAGATGAGCCCTTGGAGGCTGGAATGATCGTCTCTGATGGTATTTATCACTGGTGATTCTCTCTGGTTACTGGGGAAGGACCAAGCTCTTTAAGATGCAGAGGGAATAAATGTGACAGCAGTGTAAAGGAAAGGTGGGATCATAAGCTCTGCTCCTGCCTTCTCAGTGTGTTATTTTAATTGTCATTTAAACTTTCTAGGTAAAGATCCTTATTTTAGCTCTTTCAACTTCCATAAAGCGTCTTTGCAGTCGGGTGCTGCAAGCCTGCTGCCTGCTCCCTACAGTGCAAGCCTCAGCGGAGATGTGCACTGACCAGCCAGGCTTTGGCGTGCTGCCTCCCATTCTGCAGGGGAAGAGCTGGCTGCAGTACAAGCTGGACACCAAGTTTTCAGGAGCTAATCCTGTCTTTACTATGAGCTATTTGAGACAGCTATTAAATCTTTACATGCCTTATTCTTCCAATAGTAAATGAACAGCCTGTTAAGGTTTGCTGAGAAACAGCACATTCCCTCAGGGTTGCAAAGTCCTGTCAGGGAGTTGGGAGCTCTCTCTAAAATAAGTATTTTTGGGGAAGGTGTTACCCACTTGCCTTTTGTAAAGACATTGGTATTGTTTTTGGCTGAACACAACCTGTAAGGGCACCATTAGTATCTGGTATTTGGAACATGTGTACTCTGTGCTCGCTCTTGACTTGCAAGGAGACTTTCTGAGCTTGAGGGCTGTCTGTCTTGTTTCTCCTCTCTTTGAGAACTTTTGCTTTAACCTTGCTCAGGGCTTATGTGCAGATTAAGTAGAGTCAGAAATTTGTTTGCCTCTGTGGATGCTTGATGTCAAGATTGCTTAGTGACTTCAGTGGACTAAACCCATGCAGTGGAAGTTTGGCCATAGGGAATAAGTATTTGCACAGTGCAGCTATGTGGCTTAGTTAATTACTGTCTGTTTCTGCAGAGCCTGGGTATTATGAAGATGGGTCCTTTGGGATCCGAATAGAAAATGTCGTCCTTGTGATCCCTGCTGAAACCAAGGTGAATGACGTGCTCAAGATGCACCTTTCTCCACTGGCTGTAAATCTTTAAAGTACTGGAACTTGAGGTGGGACCATGCTGCAGAAAGTTGAATCCTACTCAAGGTCTCCAAAACCTCACTATGGTGAAGACTGATTCTAAGTCTCCCTTGCTAATAGAGACACAGAAGACAGTTCTGCTTCTGCAGAGTTTCCATGGCTTGAAATGTGTATTTCAAACACATATGTGTGTATAAAACAACTATGTGATAGTAGTTTCAAAATGTTTTCTGTCTGGATGTCAAAACATCTTTGTTCAGCCCCTTGAAGTTATTGCTGTAGAGTTAGCTGATCTTCTGAAGCCAGGATTTTCTTCTCTGATGGAGAGTCCTCAGTGGCAGTAGAAACAAAACTATAGACAGATTTTGATGTTATAAATGCCAGTCTGGCTGGGTTATGCTTTTAGAATTGCCAAACTGAAAATGACCTTACAGTCATCAAGCTGAGTCCTGTACAGTCATGACATGGGACATGACCTTTAAGAAGTGACTGTTGAAAGGAAATAACTGAGGTTTATATTGAGATTCTTTGCTTGAGCTGTAAGAAAAATGTTATTGTAAGTTGCTGCCCTCTCATCTGAATGTTACATGGGTTGTTGATGACATGCGCCATGGAGTAAGTGTGATCTGGCTAGAGCTGTTCCTAAAGATTTACAACCCCATTTGTCTTTCTGCTGCAGTACAATTTCAAAAACAGAGGGAGCCTGACTTTTGAGCCCTTAACCCTGGTTCCAATCCAGACAAAAATGATTGATATTAATTTGCTGACACAAAAAGAGGTAAGTGAAACAATAGGTTTGTATTGCCTTCTTTTGCACTAGCACCACCTTCTTCTGTTCTCTTTATAAAAACCACTGGCCTCTGTTCAATTTGGTTGATCCAGCGAGCAATCCTGAACAATCTGACTTGATTTTAAACTTGATCCAGCGCTGGGTGGGAGGCTGGACTCAATGAGCTCTCCGGAGATCTTTCCCATCTAAATTATTCCATGTTATCACAGGCAGCAAGGGCCCCTCCAATGATTTTTTTGGTAGTTCCCTTGATCTATTTGCTACTATCATCTCTCCTCTTTTCCTACTCCTGCCTTAATTTACTTCTGTGAGACTGTCATGCTGTCTCCCTGGAGACTTACACTATGTCTTTTGTTGTTGTTTGCATCTGCTTATGGTCAGTCCCATTCAGCCACACCACATTTTGTAGTACCTATGGACTTTGAGCAGACATCAGTGGTACGTCTCATCAGCATTTATGTCCTGAATAGCTTCATACTCTAAACTTCCTGTTTAGGTCTCCCACCACCTTCACTAGTATTTTCTTCACTTGTTTTTCTACCATACTCTTTATTTTGCCTCAACCCATCCTCCTTTTCTGAATGACAGTCCTGTTTGCATTTCCTTTTTCTGAAGAGGACTGTGAAGAGTATCAAGATCTGCTGTAAGGTTGCATGTTCTGATCAATAGGGCAATTTGTGTCTCAGGACTGCATTGTTCAGTTGGAAGTTTGCAAAGCTGTTTACTATGCTGTGCCAATGTAGCTCTTATGGCTTGCTGGAAGCAGTGATTTGCAGAGACTTTAAATACTTGTCAGCTGAACTGAACCTTGGCTCTTCTGAAGACCTGGGACCTATTGCTTCAGTTCCTACTCATATCAAATTTACAAGTCACTTCTATACATTAGAGCTCAGTCTCTTTGTGACAGTATCCGGTCCCAGCCTAACAGCTAAGTCCCAAAGAACACAAGGTCTGGCTGAACACAACTTGTAAGGGCACCAGCTCCTCTGTGATTATGCTGAACATCATACCTCTCCCTTTCTCTAGCGTAACTGGGTGGATGACTACCATCAGAAGTGCAGAGAAGTAGTTGGAGCAGAACTGGAGAGGCAAGGCCGGCACGAAGCTCTCCAGTGGCTCATTCGGGAGACAGAGCCTCTCCTCAGAGCTCAGTAGCACCATGGTTGTTTGCAATGTGTAGAACATCAGGACCTCTCGGTGCCACAATGATCTGTGTCTTCTTGACCCTTGACACCCCTGGGAGAACATTCTCCAGGAAACCTTTGGGAACCAGGAGAGGATTCATGTAGTGTTTGGCTCCCCATGATGTGTGCAGGTGGGATGGGCGTCAGGAGGTTACTGTCTGAACAATTTTGGGGTGGGGGATTGAGAATAGAAAGCAAGCAAACTAAATAAGCATGTTGCCTTTGAAACAGGGCTCTTACTGAAATAATGGTTCTAAGAGGGAATACTGGAATATTTTATACGGCCTGTTTTTTCACTGCTGAAAACTCAGTATTTTTGCATTTTTGGGTTCCAGTTGCTAAGATGCTACCACACAGCAGGACTGATTACTGAATAAAAGATTCCAACCCACTCTTTGCTTCATCTGCTTTCTCTTGCCATCTGACGTGTTGAGTGTGACAGCTTGAAGAAGGGCAAGAACCAGATAATTCCACCTTTATGTGTGCATCCAGCTCAGACAGTGACAGAACATGTGCAGGGCTGCCCAGTGCCAGGCACCGAACAGATATAAAGGACCAGAGTAGTCAGTTGTTCTTGTGCTTTATGACGGATCGCGAAGGGACGTGGTGACACTTAGCAGAGGTTAATGTGTGCAGGGCACCAAAGCCAGTTCTGTCTATTGTTATGTATAACCCTTGGCAGTGCAGGGTGTGTGGGCAGTATCATGGAATTGCAGCTCTTCCTGGACACAAAGCAATTATTAAGTTAAAAAGAACTCAGTGCGTACAATGGACAAAAGAAGGGCTCTGCAACTTTGGTTCGAAATCGGCCTGGCCTTGGGCACCAGAAACTGTGCTCTGGATCCCAGGCAGCGCTCAAAGACATCTAGTGGTGAAGCGAGCTGCTGCAAGTTCAAAGCAGGAGAGCTTCTCCCTCGCCAGAGAAGTTCTCTGCTTTGTGGTCTGAAAATCACTGTGTGCCGGTGCATCAAAGTGTCGTCCATAATGTTACATGATGGGGTAAGAATATGTTTACTTAAAGAAGTAATTCTGAACATGCTGAAGGTGTTTTGATCAAACCTAAGTTCTGTATTGTATCTAGAAACAGCAGTCAGGTAACAGCAACTCAAATTCCTGGTATTTTAAAGAGATGTTCAGTGCAAATGAAAATGCATGTATACAGAATTTTCTTCCCCTTTCCCTTCCAAGAAATTCTGAGAGGGAAATATTAATCTCTTTAGAGATAGTAGAAATCTCTATAGGGATTTGTAGAAATCATTATTTCCCTTAGGAGTTCTGGAAATTGGAAGCAGTATCATGCAGCCAAACAGAAAAGGCCTGGGAAGATAAACAAAGTTGCCTAGGTTCCTAGCTACATTATCTGAGAAGGTGATAAACCAAAAGTGCTGTAAGTGCTTGGAGAGGTTATTTTTACAGCCCCTGCAGGTACGAGTATATATTTACATATCCAAGTGGTTTCCCATCACCACCTCGATGTATTTGTTTTTATCTCAGCTGTGCCTGTGGAAACCCAGCTTGCACGTCAGCCAGACTGCAGTGTCTCATGAGCTTGTGTTGGGGACTAGAACAGATTGAGGAAAACATATTTGCGAGCTTCTATTGCCTCTAGGTACTGACTGTGCCACAGGGACAAGGGGTGAGTGAGGGGTCTGACCAGGTTGTGCTCTGACAAATGAGGAATGGTGGGAGACTTCTGAGGCTGGAAGCTGCTCTCCAGGTTAGTGGTGAAAGCTGAAGCAGATGCTGCTGACCACTGACGTTCCCAAGAGTGGCGTCTCGGATGTCCTGGCAAGGACCCAGCCCTGGTAGGTCTCTACTCAAACTCAAGGGCAATTGCTTCCCGCAGGAAAGTGGAAGAGGAGGATTTCTACCAAATGGTGAGACACAGCAGCCGGGAAAGCTTTTGTCCTCTGGACACAAAGCCACTGTGTTTGGTTCAGGCACCTCAATGGGGAGGGGAAACAGCATCAAAAGCAATTTGCTAGGTTTGCATGGCCTTATTAGACCTTTTCCCCACATGGATTCCTCTTTTCAGTCAGATGTCAACCTGAGGCCATTCCCACTCAGATCTAAGAAACTCACTGTTCTTTCCTCTCCCAAAGTCTACTTGCTCCAGTGCACAAGGGCCAGAAGTGAAGCAATCCAGACTTGTCTTCTCCAGGCACCAACACAAGGAGCCTCAGCAGATACTTCCTGCCTTTCACCCCGCAGGTCATCCCTCCATGCCACATCACCCCTTAGGGCTCTTGTTGCAGGGAACCTGCCATTTCACAGCTTGGAGATCTTCACCCCTTTCTTGGATTTGGCACCTCAGCAGAGGGGCACAGTGTGTTTCATGGACGGGGGTGGTTGACACACTTTCCCTCGCTCCAAGGCATTTGCTTCTCTCCCTATTCACACCTTGAAAAGACAACTACATTTTATATCCTTTCCTCCCTGAGCCTGAGGTTTCCAATGGGAATTAAATTTGCCTTGATGTCTTTTTTAATTTCCCTTCTCACAGGTTTTGATTTGTTCCGTCAGTGCATGCTTATTTGGGTGGTCTTTCCCTTCCCCTCTCTTGGTGGAAGGAAAAAGTTAAGGAAGGGAGGAGCAAGAATAATGAATGGAGACCAAGTTCCTGTCAGGTTTGGGTTTTATTTTTGTATGAGTGCCACCCACAGAAGAATACCATAAAACTACACTGTTCAAGTGAAAAGTGTCATTTTATTTATATTTTCCATATTGGCTTTTTTCTGCTGTGGGCATTTTCAAGATTCTCAATGGTCTATTTTGACCATTCAGTTTTGCTGTATTTTTAACTCAGTGGATGTCTCATAAGTTTAGATCATGCTGCAAAGCACATTTCTGCTCCCTACACCGCGTCTCTTACAGGGATGCTTCATGATTTCATCCAGCCCAGGAGCTCAGTGGGTAGTTGTACCTCACCACCACTTGATCCTGTTTCTACTTGTGGGACAGGACTTCAGCAAATGCAAACTATACTTAAGGTCCATGTGTCCACCCTGACTCCTGTCACCAGAGCACTTTCCTCATTGTCCCCTGCCCAGTTTGTCCATGTTTGTGCCAGAAGTCTTCAGCTCTGCTACTGCTGTGTTTGGAGGCTCTGGAATTCTTTGCTCCCTTTGGAATAAAAACATTGCAGCAAGAGACAGACCATATTTTTCAGTGAGGAAAATCCACATGGGCTTTACCATTCAATCATGAATCATCAGGTGTGCACTGGCAATGTGCCTGTTGATGTACAAGGCTTTTGAGGCAAATAGACCATTTCTCCTTGAGCAGAGGTATTCATATGTGTTCATCACCAGCAACTAATGCTCCTTCCCTCCATAGGCCAAGTGACTACTTGGCTTCTCCGCAGTCACCCCTCCTTCCTCAATGTGTGGGTATTACCTTAAGTGTGCCTGGCAGCAGTAAAATCCAGTTGTTTTTTAACTCAAATGGCTCATAACTCACCTTTAATGGAAACCCCACTGTTGTTTGCATGACTATTAAACCCATCATTTTCCATGACAGTTATTGGAGCAAGTTTTGATTTACCCCAGCCCAGCCTTAGAAAGAAAGAGAAAACTTCTGAGAGCATCATTGCTGAGGACCTCCTCAGCAAACCCACCAACCCAGCCTGACATTCAGGCTGCACACAGTAATGATGAGTGGCTGGGGTGTTATTAAAGGTCTCCTGGGGATCAGAGGATGGCATCTTCTTTCCTTTGGTACTTCCTCTGTGTCATGTGGTGCTCTGAGCTGTCTTCTCTGTGTGGTGTGTGGCTCAGGACAGCATGGAGCACACCTACAGTTCAAAAGATGCTCAGAAGAGGCTGAATGAGGCTTCTCAGTCATTTGGTCTAAAAACCACCTTTCTGTTGGTACCGGATGCCTGGAGAAGACCTGGCTTTGCAGCACTGTTTCCTTTTTGCAGTCAGTGGGGGGGAGTTGGCTGCTGCTGCTAAGGATTACTGGTGTTCATTCTTGTTCCAATTCACACCTCATTCCCAGAGCCCTCCGTCTTCTTTGCGGGGAAGAAACTGCAGGCCTGGGCATCTGGCAGAGGTGTCAGGAGTTAAATAAGTTGCCTGGTGTCACTGCCCTCAGCTTGTTTTACGTGATTAGGACAAAACTCCCCATGGCTTTGGATGTAATAAGTAAAAACAAAATAAAAACTGAAACAAGAGCCTCTGGAGGGTAGAAATATGAACTGGGTTAGTGCTTAATTAAGTTGCCTATTAGCAGTTGTGTAGCGATGTGGAAGAATTTTAATGTACCAATTAAAGTAAGGAGCTATCTCCTCGGCTTTCCACCACCTCTGGGGATGCTGTCAAGAATGGGGAGCTTGCAGATCAAGTGCTGTTTATTTTGCTCCTTGCAGCTTGTTAAAAATCTTTCTATATCTGGGATGTGGCGGATGCCCACAGACATGTTTGCTTCCAGGAGGCAGTGAAGTGATGTCTGCCCGATGAAAATCAGCACTGGAAAGAAAGGGGATGGTAATGTCACTTGACCCCATAAAACCCCTCCTGTTTCTTATGTTTTCTGTTTTCTCTGTGTTGCTGCAGGAGGAGCAGGAGGTTGGCAGCTGCAGGATGGCTCTGCACTGGCAATGAGGTGCATTGGTTTGGCACATACAGTCCAGACAGCTGGTGTGGACTCACAGCACATGTTTGGAAGGGATGCAGTGAGTTATCCTGCCTGTTTTCTCGCTGTCCCACCACCGCATCATACCATCCTTTGGGAGCTCACCCGACTCTGTCATGAGCTGCAGGGATGGGGGGGATCTCTCTGATGTGCCTTGTGTGATGTGCTCAGAGGGCATGGATGCTCTGATGTCCAGGAAAGGCTTTAACTATCACAATCCTTGAGAGCTGGACTTTTGAAAGAAGAATGAATTTAACTCCAGGGTTGGTATGCCAGTCTGGGGCCAGCATGTTGTAAACATATCCCAAACCAGAGCATTAACCAAGAGGAGAGGGTCTACCATGAGCCCTTAATATCCCCCCTGTCACCCCAGCATCATGTCAAGCAGCCCTGGCTGGGCATCTCTGGAGCTGGAGCAAGCCCCTGCTCACTGTGCCCCATCCCTCTGCGCATCCTGCTCTCCCCTCCATGGTGACAGGGGACTCAGAGAACATCCTTTGTTTCCATTTGCATTTGGAGCCTATTTTCTGATAAACACCACCATGTTCCTCTTGAGGTTTGAATACAAAATGTGCCGCGGAATTTCAGATGAAGATAGCATTAGTTTGGAGCTCCACAATCTTCTCAGGGGAGGGAGAGGGGGGGATAAGGAGCTTGGACTGGTTGTGAGAGTATCTCTGCTGAAATGCAAGCAGGCAGCTCCGTAAGTGCAAAGTTGAGGGAAGTGTCCTCTTCCCCTTGTATCTTATTAATATTTAGGGCTGGGCTTCAATTATTCATTCCTTCAGGGTGTGCTTTTATCATCTCAGTGGTACAGGATTAGCTTGTGCGCCTTCTCTGGGCACTTGGAAAAGACCTTTTTATAATATTTGAGAAATTCCATCTCTGAGACTGTTTGCAAGCAAAATATATGCCCTTAGTCAGAAAAAGCAAATCATCCCCATCCCTACCCAGAGCTTCTTTAAGACCACACGGAGCTGAGCCTTAGGTATTGAGGATCTGGCCTTGGATGGAGATGAGTTAATCCAGCATGATTTGGTTATAGGTTGGGGCCAGTATTTCTTGTATATTTCATATACAAGGATGAGGCAATATCAAATGATATTAGATAATCCCAGACCAGCTCCGTATGCATCCCTGACCCTTGGCACAACCAGCTTGCCAAGGACAAATCAAAGTATGCTGACATCTGCACTATGAATACCTGAGTTGTTAACAACCTGTCTTCCTGCTGGGTCACAAACCCTGACAGTCAGCTTGCTCAAATGAGGATAATCAGATTGCATGTTTCTGAGCACAGCTTGATCAGGGCATGGTCTGGGAAGAGTCCTCCTTTATTTGACCAAATATTCCTGTTATTAATAAAGTAAAATCAACCAAGGAATTACCATTTCTTCCTTCAGGAGCCTGAGTGCCCGTGGGAGCTCAACACAGCGGCAATCACTGCAACTTCGGTTGGTCAAAACAGGAAATCTTCTTTTCCCTGCCCTTTGAGACTGTTTTGTAGGGCTGTTGTGTTCTGGGGCAAGGCAATAAGGTCATGATAAGACCATGAAAAGTTTTGCTAACCGAAAACCTGGAAAAGCGATTGAGCTGAAAGATGATATCCATCAAACCATTTAGGTTTTGTTGGCTGAGGAGGCGTTTTGTTAAATACTGGCTATTAAACTTGAAAGGTTGGATTATTTTTTAAAGAAAAGAGAAGCTGGGAGTTTTCCAGTTAGAACCTGTGGAGCGAGGCAGCCTGACCCTTTCTGAACTGTATTAAAATGTATTTTTTGACATGAACCTGCCCCGAGCGCCCTGTGCAGATTGAATTTTGAAGAACTTGAATTTTTCAGGTAAGAAACACAAAACCCATAAAAATCTCCCTTGAAGTCAAACATTTTGCTGAAAAGATCCCTTCTGCAGTGATTGCACGACTCCTGAGAAACAGGAGTAGCAGCTAAGATGCATCAAAGCATGTGTTCATCCTATCAAACAGAGTGAATGCCTTCTGTTTGCTCTCTGTGCTCAGTGGAGAGAGATAGGTAACCCCAGAAATGATGTAGCATACTTATGAGTTGAAGCATCCTTTTGGAGTTACAGACTTCTCCATTGACTTGACAAGCAGACAAGGCTTCTCTCTCAGCCATCTCAGGCACACAGTTACAGCTAGGTGGAATAAATAAACCTGTGTTTAAGTGAGGAGACTCAGAAGTAACTCCTCTTTGCTTCAGGCAATGATTCCCACTTAGGACCTTCACCAGCCCCACTCTGTGCACACTGCTGCCTTATCACTTCTGAAGCACTCACATCCTTTACCGAGTTCTCAACTATTCAGATTTAAAAGATGTTTCGATTCCAGACCAACAGCACTGGGCAGCTCTGAATAAATCACATTTTGAACACGGCTGGGTGAGAAATGCTGAGCTAGGTGAGCAGCTTGATGGACCATGCTTGTGGGCATTATTGCTGATGCTGACACCTGCGACAGCATCCATGTGCAGGCAGCACCATGTGCCAGTGCAGACTAATGAGCAAACTGCATCCCACCTCTGCTACCTAAAGCTGAGCTACGATTACATGTGTTTCTTCTAACCTCTTGTCTAGATTATGGCAGGGCAGTTTAAGAGGGCTCACATCCCCTGGGGCAGGTGTCAGGTACTGTTACCGTCTTTGGTTTTCCCACAGGGGAATGAGAACAAGTGCTTCTGCTTGGCAAGGCAAATAATTCTGAGCATTGATGCTTTTGCATTTCCTTTGCTAAAGGCCATGGGTAACAGTACCTGCATGCCTTGTAGTGCAGGGGATGTGATAGAGATGCCTCCTGGGGTTAAGTTGGACAGCATTGCTCTGCTTCTGCTGCAGAGTGGAGGTGACAGGAGGCAGGTGCCTGAGCTATTGCTTAAAAAATAGCTCCCCCCATCTGTTTAAAGATGCTTTGAGGGAGCAGAGTTGGCTGTTTCCACAACACTGTATGGCAAACATCAGGTGTTTGCCCCTCAGCAAATCAGCCACACAATTATAGAATCAACTAGGATGGAAAAGACCTTTAAGACCATCCAGTCCAACCTAAACAAGCCTCTCCTGGGCAGGAAACCACAGGTAAGACCGTCACTGTTTTGAGATAACAAACCTCTTATGAAGCCAGGCTGAAATGTAACATCTGCAAACCTGAAAGCATTGTTAGTTATAGTTAACCATAGTGTGAGCAGCCTGATGGAGCGGTACCCAGATCCCTCACAGGGTCTTTCCACCAAAAGCTGCAAGCCTGTTTTATATCTGCAAACCTATTTTGTATTAAAGGCTCAGCATAGCTACAAGGAGACTCAGTAGGACTCAGTTTTTAATTGTGAAATATCAATAGACACAGCACTTCTGGTGCTGCCTCTTGCTCCTGCAGCACTAGTTATAATCTTCCATCAGCTCTGGATTCTACAAGCGACCCCAGCTGAGAACCAGGGAGGTGCCAGCATCAAAAAGGACCACCATGGGCACTGAGACAGTGTGGAGAGCAGTGATGCTAACTGCTAATAAAAGCTGACAACCAGAAACTAATGTTGCTTTTAACTATCAGCTCACAGTAAAAATAAACCTTGAATCCTACCAAGCCTCGCTGTAAAATCACATGGATCTTGCTTTAATCATCTGCTGAGCACACTGCACTCCCTGCTGCTGTCTTGGGGAGGAACGGCGTAATGCCAGTCCGGCTCATTAAATGTTATGTGGGCTGAGAAATGGAGATTATGTGAATCCATCGCTCTAGCAAGGGGTGTTAGCAGTGTCAAAACGTGGGCTGTCCACAGGGAACAGCCTTGTTTGGAAGCAACTCCAGTCACATCATCGTGGCCATTGTCTTGGGATGGAAGATGGGCTGCAAGATGGGGTTCACCCACCCTCCCCAGCCTATAGTCTTCCTCCTGAGCCATGTCAGCTGTCTGAAGGAGAGTTGGGACATCCATCTTTTCCTGAGCCTGAATATATAGTTATCTTGCAGCGTGTGTGATCACAGGTTGTTGTGCATGACCTGGATAAATGGGAAAGCTCCTGAAACAGTAGGAGGCTTTTCTGCAATGACAGGAAAGCACCAGCAGTAGTACAGAGGAGGGTCTCTAGAAGGCAGCATTCTGGCTCTATTTATTCAGTTCTCTGTGTACAAATGGGCATTGCTTGCTTGATCACAGGTCAGATGGTAGTCTTTGCAGGTTGAAATATCTGGGACGCAGTTAGACCTACAGCAGGAGAAGAGGGTGAGTTCCCAATGTGGAAGGACTGTAAAAACCCAGAAAAGATCCATTTGCTGAATCTAAAGATGACACAGCAAGGAGCTGGAACTAGATGATCTTAAGGTCCTTTCCAACCCCAACTATTCTATGATTCTATGCAATGGCACCAGAAAAGCAACAGAGTCACGACTGAGCTGGTAATGACCTTGCAGTAGAGTAGGTTCCCATTACCTTTAAAGAACAAAGCAAGTGAGCTTCATGTTGCTGTGGTCAAGCATTTCAAAGTGCATTTCATAAACCTAGAATTTTTAATATGAGCCATCCCACCGTTAATAACAATCTGCCTGGCATGAAAACTTGTGCCACAGATGCATGATTTTGCCAGTTTTGAAACATCAGCAGATTCAGTTTTAATCTGCTGTAGAGCTAGAAATAGTCACTGTAAGGATGATATTGTTTTGCATTCAGTGCATTTATTGACATGAGAAAAACAGCAAGCAGAACACCATCTGAAGCAAATTGCTGATCTGGTGAAGGATTCAGGATGGGTTTTGGGTTGGCACTCAGCTGCCTGGGTGGCAGAAACCCAGCAAGGAGGGAGACCTTCAGGAGGTGGTGCGCAGTGATTTGGACATGAGATCCTGGCCTGATGGGTCAGTGTGGTCCAGAGGCTTCACATGCAAGAGGCATGAAACAAATGCTACCCAAAGAGAGTACAGAGATGCTCCTTGCATGAGGAATGCAGCATGACCTATTCCTGCTGTACATTGCATACTGAATAAGGCTCCCAGCTATCCATGGCATTTTTCACAGCACTTGACAGTGTGAAACTGCTTTTAAAAGAGAGGAAATAGCCCAGGGAGAAGAGCCTTTGTGCAGCCCTCCTTATTTGATGCAGAACGGGCAAGGGACCTATGTGAGCTCTGCCCTAGAGAACAGGGCAGGAACAGATTCAAGCCCACCACAAATTGCTCTCAATTAACACTTCTTCCCTAGGCTCAGGATGACTTTTGGGAAGATGAAAGCTGTAGGGCTCCTCTGTCTCACAACTCCGCAATAAAGAAGCCACTGTAGTAATTTACTCTCTCCTTTTGAGAACCAGGCATTGGTCTGGTCTGTAACACACACATCCCAGCTGGCAAAGGCAAACTGGATCATTGAGACAATAGAAACAGTGGGTGTACAGAGAAACATGAAAAAGTGACTCTGAGATGAGTTCACAATTTCTCCATTTACTGGGATAAAGCCTTGAGTCTCTAACATTAAATCAGAATGTCAGAGACAGCTTATGCTAATTTAATTAAAGGCAGCATCCTGGTGCACATGGGTAAGGAACTGAATTGATATTGTGCATCATCCACTAATTTTGGGACATCCTGATGTGCTCATGGCGCTATTAGTTTTTTCTGGACAAGGATGAGTATCCTCCCACCTCTCTCCCAAAATTAGGCAGGGAGAAATGTTACGCTTTTCATTCCCAAATCTGGCACACTGTGTGTAAATACCATCTTTGGGTATATAGGCACCAGCTTATCTGGATGTGCTAAAGAGGTGGGGTCCATGCCTGCCTTTGCTTCCCATGGGGGGAAAAAGAGAGAAGATTCTCAAGGAAGCCTGAAGTTAAGTGCAGTGAGCACCTCCACCCTTTCCCTCAGTAGAATTGAATCCTTCTGGAAAACAAACCGACTTCTAAATGGATTTTGAGGCATCATAAAGGTGCCATAAGCGTTCAGCTTCACACTTCATATGTTTATATCCTAATTTCGTTTTGGGCACATTTTCTTCCTTCAGGTGTGTGGGAAAATCATCCTCCAAGAGCCACACTCGGGCAAGGTTTTGAACAGCTTGACCTTTATGTGAGTGTCACAAAGAAGCTTCACTTCCTGACACTGCCTGTCAGGGCGAGGGGATGGTGAGATTTGACCACCGTTTGGATGGAGCCACCACTCTTCTCTCTTCCAGCCATGTCCTCCCACTCCCAGCAGTAGAAATGACAGGAGTGGATGTCCCTGTTATTTATATCACAGGAACACTTTAAGTCTTCACAGCATAAACAAATACCTCCGTATGTGCTGGACCTTGGCAACAACAAGGTGACTCTTTAGGAAGTTGTCTCATTCTCAAGTGTTTTTCTTGTCCCAGAGCTGGGTGCAGAAAAGAGCTTATGGGTTCTTTGCGCAGCACATTGTGATGTGCTAAACTTGGAGAAAGTGCTGAAGTTCCTCAACATTTCTTGGTAACACCAAAGCTTCCAGGGAGCTTCTGAAATGCAAAGTCCTTGTTGCTTTGTCATTGACCTGGCAGTGCTTGTGAGACAAATTTCAGTTCTTCTTTCCCAGCTTGGGCTGGAAAAAGGGAAAATGTGCAATTGAAACATTGTTGGGTCAAACCTAGTATCCCAATATTGATTTCACACTTAGACCTTCAGATCTTCTTGCAAGAAGCTGTGTGAATGCTTTTGCCCTCTGCAAATCAGGTGAAGAGCCTGGGTCCATCACAGATGTAGACGCACAGTTTGAGGCTGAACTTGTAGCCCAGTTTGAGCCTGTTAGAATCAAGAGCAGTCTGTCTGTATACCTGCTTGCTTCAGTGGGGCACTGGCTCTCTGCTCCAAAGTGCTTGGTTGTTAATGATGCCAAGAAAGCAGAGAATTTCATTAATAACTGCTAGAGCTGTGGAGGGAATTGCACCTCTGAGGGTGAGGATTGCCTCGCTGGGGAATAAGACTGGCATTTTAAACAGGACTTGATGCAGTTCTAATGTGAAGAAAGTAAAATAAGAATAAAATGCAGCATAAAGTTTCTCCTTAGTGCTCTTCTTCCAGGCAGAGGAAGCACTAAGCACGAGTACACCATGGGCAGCAGAGCTCTAAGAATGCGGTAATACCTGATACTGCTGATAAGTAATAAGAAGAGCAAAGCATTTGCTGCATGGTACCTGCAGCTCGTCACTGCTAGGCTATAAATGGCATATGGAGACTATGAGCACCTTTGCAAAGAAAACTGCTTGTGCGCAAAGCTGTCTGTGTTCTGCAGCTGAGTGAGGCTCTTGGTCATGACGTGAGATCTGTGCATTGGCTATGGACATAAGGACAACAGTTATCATGGAGCAAAAGTACCCATGAGGTGTCAAGACTGAGCTCTGAGAGTTGAGATGTCAGAGGGAGCATTGCCACCATCTGGGATATACTCAGATGGGACCTTTCTGCAGTGTGTCAGTGCTGGAGCACGAGCAGCTCCATCCATGCGGTCTGTTTAAGAGATGATTCAGCAGTGCTTGCTGAGCCACCATCCTCACTGGTTTATAAAACACCTTCCTGCTGCCTTGAGAGCTAGCACCCTGCCCTCTGAAGGGGTGCAGCTGCAAAAGTCTGTATTCTGCAAATGGGAGGCCTGAGAGGCAGACTTTTCTTCTTCCATTAAAGCTGAGCTTCTCAGATGATAAACACTGACTTATGAGAGCTGGAAAAGAACTAAGATGCCAAATTAGGCATGAAATCTGCAACAGTCAGGACTCGGATTTGCACTTAGTTCTGCTTCCTGCTAAAGGGCATGAACAAAACAAGTTAATAACTCCTTTGCCTGAGGAGTATGTAATGTCAGACCCCCAGGGGAGTTGGAAGGACTGTTCTCACCCCTTGAAATTTCCCACAGGTATTCTTTTATCATCACACTTCAAGGTGAAAACACTCTACATCTGTCTCTAGGACTGTATCGCAGAACATGATTCGGGAATGACCCAAATAGGAAGGTCTGACAGAATGCTTTTTTTAACGGCTCTTTAGGGAATGAAGCAGACATGACCCTCTGCTAAATTACACCTGTGTTAAAGTAATGCATTGCTACCGCTGTTGAGAGCATCACACCTGACTAAATGAATGTGAAAAGAGGACTGGGACCAGCATCACATTATTTTTCACTTAGCTGAGTTCTGCAGTCTCCCCTGAGGCCAGGGAGGGCCTAGAAAATCCTCCTTGGATCTGACCTCCTTCACACAGGTTTGACGGGTCATTAGAGATGGTGAATCAGCCATACCTTCAATCTAGTGATTTGGAAATGTAAATAGTGGCTGTATTTCAGTTTCTAAAGAAGATTTTGCTATTTTGGGCTACATCAGTGGGAGTGTGCTGCAGGTGATTTGTGGGAGAGGTATTTGAAGCCAGTTTGTTTGGTATGAGCTGCTGAACTGCAGTGATCAGAGTATCACTTTTGGTCCATCCTCTGCCCACTGCACTGAGATCATCCATTCTTTCCCCACTCTATCTTTTCTTCCCAAAATGCAGCATGTGTGGGAGTTTGGGATATGTGACTGTGTCCCTGCTTTCCATGTTGCGTGGAGGGACTGTTGATTCATTTCCTTAAGCCCAGGGAGAAATAGTATTGCTTGTTCTTGAAAGTTCTAACTGTTAGAAGACAGATTACCTGCAGCCTGAGAAACTTGAGTGTAGGCAGTGCCTCATTTTGCCTTTAGGATGTGACCTGCTGCCCCATCCCTGATCTGAGGTGGAAGAGAGAGAAGGATGCTGTGGGGCCACACCATGAATGACACTGCTACAGGGGCAAGTAATCCTACATCCCTTGCGTGGGATTTACTAGCATCAGCCTGGTGAATGCTGCCTGACCCAGTGGGCCTCACACCACGATGGGATCAGATTCCACAGGTCTCTGTTGATGTGGTTGACATGCTGGAGGGAAGGGATGCCAAACAGAGGGACCTTGACACACTTGAGAGGTGACCAATGCCAACCTTATGAAGTTTAACCATGCCAAGTGCAAGGTCCTACACCTGGGTCGGAGCAATCCCAGGCACAGCTA
>WYDI02013456.1:0-48582 GCA_009867235.2 Psittacus erithacus
TGCACTTGGCATGGTTAAACTTCATCAGGTTGGCATCAGCCCACCTCACAAGCGTGTCAAGGTCCCTCTGGATGGCACTCTGTCCCTTCAGCGTATCAACCAAACCATACAGCTGGGTGTCATCGGCAAACTTGCTGAGGGCACACTCAATCCCACTGTTCATGTCACCAACAAAGATGTTGAATGAGACCAGTCCCAACACCAGTCCCTGAGGGACACCACTTGTTACTGGTCTCCAGCTGGACATTGAGCCATTGACCACAACTCTTTATGTGCAGCCATCCAGCCAGTTCTTTAGCCATCCAGCCAGATCTTAACCCACCAAGTGGTCCACCTGTCAAATTGATGTCTCTCCAATTTAGAGACAAAGATGTCATGTGGGACAGTGTCGAACGCTTTGTACAAGTCCAGGCAGATAACATCAACTGCTCTACCCCTGTCCATCGGTTCTGTAGCCCCATCATAGAAGGCCACCAAATTGGTCAGGCAGGATTTCGCATTAATGAAGCTATGCTGGCTGTCACCAGGCATCTTGTTGCTTTTCATGTGCCTTAGCATGCCTTCCAGGAGAATCTGCTCCAAGACTTTGCCAGGCACAAAGTGAGACTGACTGGTAATTCCCTGAGTCATCCATTTTCCCCTTCTTGAAAACGGGGGTTATATTTCCCTTTTTCCAGTCATTGGGAACTCTACCTGACCTCCATGATTTTTCAAATACGATGGACAGTGGCTTAGCAACTTCATTTGCCAGCTCCTGCAGGACCCATGGATGGATTTCATCAGGTCACATGGATTTGTGTATGTTCAGGTTCTTAACATGGTCTCGAACCAGATCCACTCCTACAGTGGGCCTAGGGTCATAATTCTCACAGTCCCTGCCTTCCAAGACTTGGGTGGCGTGGTCAGAGCATTTGCCAGTGAAAACCGAGGCAAAGAAGTCATTAAGAACCTCAGCCTTCTCCAAATCCAAGGTGGCCAGTTTTACTGATAGCTTCCAGGTCCTGCTGCTTTGGCTAGGAAAAGGTCATAGCAGCCTTCCAGTATCTGAAGGGAGCCTAGCAAGGATGGTGGAGAGAGACTCTTCTTTAGGGACTGCAGCGAGAGGACAACAGGTGACGGGTTCAAACTAAAACAAGGGAAGTTCAGGTTAGACATAAGGCAGAAGCTCTTCCCTGTGAGGGTGGTGAGGCACTGGCACAGGTTGCCTAGAGAAGCTGTGGCTGTCCCACCCCTGGCAGCGCTCAAGGCCAGGCTGGATGGGGCTTGGAGCAACCTGCTCTAGTGGAAGGCATCCCTGAACATGGCAGGTGGTTGGAACAGGATGATCTTAAGGTCCTTTCCAACCCAAACTATTCTATGATTCTATGTATCATCACAGTGCTCTAAAAACTCAAGGAGGGGGAGCAAATCAAAGTCATAAATGAATCTGTATTAATTTAAAATAACTGAATCTACTGGCTATTTCTATTGATTGTTAAAAGCTTAACAGTGCACTGGAAGTTTTGGAGGCACTGAAGATATAGTCACTATGCAGCCAACACTACCTAAAAATAGCATAATTTAATTTAAAGGTTAAGAGAAAATATTCTATGATCTTTTTATATTATATTGTGTGCAGATACATACATTTGAGTAAAAACATAATACTGATAAAGAAACATTGGAAAAGCTGAAAGATTCAGGAAGTAACACAGTATCCCATCATTACTCTAAATCAACTTCCATACACTTCTTCCTTTAATATTAAAAGACAGAATATAAAGAAACTGCAAACATAACAATGAAGTAAAGTTGCATCATCCTGAGCATTCATGATTGTAAGAAGTAAGTCTTAACTTGGCAACAATTTGCAATATAAAGCTTTCTCAGAGAAGAAAATAAAAATTTTAAATACCTTTTGCAGAAAAAAAAGAAACAAACCAAGATTCTGTCAGTAAACTGGAGAATTGATATCTAAGGGAGAAATTAAAGTGATAACATATACGATTCAGACCACTGCTTTTATATTATATGCAACTCCGTCAGTAAATTAAAAAACCAGATGTCCAAAGGAAAAACTGAAGTGGTGATGAGTATGATTCAGACTATTACTTTTATAGTAGAGGCAATTCTGCTGGTAAACTAGAAAACTGCTGCATGAAGAAGAAATAAAAGTGAGAATACATATGAAGGTATTTTTCCATTTGTATTCTGAAATGCAAATTTGTGTTTACGGATATTTTTGATTCTTCAAATGGTGGTGTTCCAGCAAGTTGAGGCTATTACAACTGAGAGCCATTTGTATTAGTACATTTGCACTGTACTTGCACAAACACAAGTACTTAAAACTCTCTGACAAACCTCAAGCATCTTCACAAACAGGAACTGTAGAAATGCACGGCTGTGCTTGGTTAGCCTGGACACAACTTTAAACTTGTGCTTAATTAAATTTAATTCAAACTATTTAATGGGAAATGTATTTTGATATTGTCTTATTTTTCAAGAGAAATATATTAACTACTACTAAGAAAAATCTGACATGTTCCATGGAATACTCAAACATAATGAATGCTGCATGAAACCCTGACTGGAAATGCTTGCTGGTGACCAGAAGATCTCAAAGTCAATCACAGCTGAACAGGACTAAGAAGTGATTTTATTCTGTAGGAATAAATTAGTGTCTTATGGATGTGTCAATTTAGTTTCTCTACACTGAATATTCAGAAACAGCAAGTCTTCCATTACTAAATTTATAATTAAATAGCTTCTCACTAATGTGCCTTAGAATGACATCTTACTCCAATTATGAGCTGGAAATAGTCCCCAGTACAAACATAGTCATGTGTACTTGATCACCTGAAGGTTTGATATTAAATAAGCATCTAGACTCTTCCTCTATTAATCACATTCTGTAGGCAATAAAGATCTCAAAACAAGAAGAAAAAAAGGTATTTCTTTTGCATTCCCCCCTCCAGCAACCTCCAACATGTTTTCTGCCTTGAGCTTTGCCTTGGGCAAAAATAAAGTCAAGTGGTCTCATAAAAACAGTAAACGTAAACCCTCTACTCAATTCTTTTTCATTTTACAAATTGGAACTATATGCATGTTTTTCTTCCCTTCTTCTAACACAGCTAAGACATCACGAAGAAGAATGAAGAATACAGCCTAGCACATGCGTGAGAATAAAACTAATTACTATTTTTTTGTCCTCAAAAGGACGCTAACAACCCAATAGGATAACAATGCAGTTTTGAGAAACTGTGTATCAGCCACTTCAAAACAGAAAGTAAATTTCACTCAAAGATTTAAGAAAGATGCATGAAAAACAAATTGCAAGAGGACAGTACAATCCATCATCAGGAATTTCTCAAAGAAAGCCACAGCATTAATAAATTCCACATTTATTAAAAGTAATTTATACTTACTGTCCCATTTCAACAAAAAAAAAACCAAGCAGCAATACATAAATGTTGAATGCACAGAGAACAACGCTGCGTTCTTGCATTAATCTCCTGCTTAGGTCATAGTCTTCTCATGATTATTTAAATTCAACAGCAATCCTTGATTGACAAGGCACTGCAGTGCTGCAGGCTACAATTCTCACACAATGCCTAAAGGGTTATTACAGTGGAGAAATTCTATTGAGGACAATGAAAGAGCCTTACCCCTTCCCGAAGACACCTCATTAGCACAGTATAAGCAGCTGAGGGAATAACCCAACATTCTCTGGGGTGCTCCCTCTTTTCCTCCTGAAATGAAGCCAAAGGCACAAATGATTAAACCAAAAAAAACAAAAAAAAAATCACAATAATCTCAGTCACACAAAAAAAGGGGAACAGCTTTTTAATAAGCTTCATATTAGAAATATTTCCAACTAATATACGCTACAAAATGTATTTGATTGCAGGACAGTATGACTATTTAATGTTATTTCATGTGCAGCACAGAAATTGATACTTTATTACATGATTTAAGTAGTCTCCAAAACCCACAACAGAATTTGTCCTAATATGTCTGGGTTTCATCGATTCTCACTAATTCACCCCCCCCAAATATTCTTGCATTCTCAATAATTCTGATTACTTCAGAAAGAAACAGCTAATTAAGAGTTTCTCTTTAAATGTGCTTTAAATGAGCTTCTCTTTAAATGTGATTTAATTATACCAAACAGATTAAATGAATTTGTAAATTTACTTTGGAAAAAAAAGATTCAAAGTCATAGAAGGAGATACAAAGCATTTATTTAATCTTACTCTGTGCTATAACCATCAGTACATATCAACATTGTTCTAAAATCTTTATGTATTTTCCTTGAAATCCCACTGTTAAAGAGGCTAAATCACTGCTAGTTGAATCAGGGGTTTAATTCTTCCATTTGGAGTTAATGAACTCCACTTCCCACTCCTCAGTAGCCCACTTTAAAACTTCAAGTTTAAAAAAGGACATTTGGATATCATTAAGACTTAACTCAAACCTCCATATCTAGGCTAGTAACATAGATATTAGCAACTGGAAAAAAAATAGCCTCTTTTGGGAAAGTGAGGAATAGGCATTGGATGGTGGGAAAATGATAGGCCATGAAATCAATGTGCAGCTTGTCTTAGTAAGTAGACAAAGAATGACAAGCAACAACTTCTTCAGAAATTTGACATTTCTTGAACTCTACTGGTTATATCAGCAAATTATTTTTAGCATTCTCTGTAACTGTTGATATTGAAAAGCAAAGAATGGGCAAGGCGCGGGTTAACAATGCAAAACCGAATTATACTTTCTAAATTCCCTGATTTCCAAGTGGCCTACAGTGAGTCAACATATAGGAGTGATAATGTCAGGCATTTAATTAAAGCAGGGCACACTAACAGGGAAGATTATTACTGAATTGCTTGGAAAAATTGATTTTCCTTCTTTACTGAAAAAAAATCAAAACTTTATTTGCAGCATATATCAATAGAGAAAATGAGTTCGTTACATCTCCTATTTTTTAAGGTTTATTCCTGTTAATTTGGTATTAGAAGGTATGGAACAGTTTTTCTCTGAAGTAATTTACAGACAATGATAATGAGTGGTTTGACATCTGACAGAGACATCAGATCTACGTTCCACCTCCTTCATCTTATCTGAGTAACAACATGTTGACATTTAATCACAGCTTGCCTTCCAAGGCTTAGTGCATGAGTTTAAGGAAACATAGGTCAAGTTTCAAAGGAGGATGGTAGGTTACTTTCTAACAGTCAAAAGTGGAACCTTCACCTGGAAAAGGCAGGACAAGACTAGGAGTCAAGACAAGAGTTAAAATGACAGCCAGTGCTGGAAGTGGCATGGGTTCGTTTCTCATCTGATTCATCTAATTTAATCAGAAATTCTGTGAAGAGTTTCTGCAACCATACATCTAGAATATACTATTAAGTCTTAAGAAATGGTGCAGCCCTAGAACATTAATAGTTCTTCCATTCTTCAGACTGATTCATGGTTTCTGCAAGGTTTAGGCTCTACTTGGAAATAAAAAAAATACAAAAGGTGTATGGAACTTAGCACCACTCTTAATTACCTACACATTGAATAAATTCACATATATCACCAAACCTGGGCAATTTTGCTACTTTTTGCTCATACACCATGTTCATTTTGATTAAACTTTAGGGTCTGCACCCTAATAACATGACCAGTAGAACAAGGATAATGCTTGCTAACCTACAAAAAACAAAGCAACCACTACATTTTGCAGAACATGCAAAGGAGGGAGAGCATGAGGACAATAAAGCAGGGAAGATCACCACAAACCCATAACTACAGTAAGGCACAATACAGATCCATTTGGTACTTTCATTCCTTTATCAAGTGACCTCACAAACTGCTAACAGGACAGCATTCAGAGCAACTAGATGACGCTGTTACTACAAAGGCTTCAGAAAAGCTAGGGTTAGGCTTTTCCTCTTTGAAGTCACTTTTGTTTCTAATAAGTAAAAGGAAGTGTTCTACTCTTCTAATAGGTAAATAAAGGTGAAGGTTTAGAGGAGTCATCTTCAATTCCTACTACTGACAGTATTTTTTTAATACAAAGAATGTGTGTTTATATTTAATGTGAACATACTAGTTCTAGACTGAAGGTTTAAATCAGTTCTAGTCAGGAATTACCGTAATTCCATTCAAAATTAGTCAGGATTGCTCCATTTTCTTTTCCATAGTGTTGTGAATGCCAACATGCTAGAATAAGATCTGATATGGACTCGTTATATTAATATATTGGTATCATAGGCTGTGATGATAAATCCTATTTAATTGAAGCCTCTAGCTAAGATCTTCTAACCCTTAGTTCTGCCCCTTGAAGGCCAGCAGTGATTATGGTGACTTATTAAATTGGTTTATGAAGTTAAAACTCTATACTTGAAGAATGCAATTTAATTAATCTCAGTTGAAGCCCCCAGTTGGACTATTATGTTTCTTAAAAACAGGCAAAGCATCACAGAACATACAAGGACAATAAACTGTTGAGGATACAAATGGCAAAGTAATTTGCTCTTTCTGTCTGCTTTTGCATGGGAAATGTTTGTTCACGCTTGTTAAATTTGTAAGGACCATTTGACAGTCTTACCTCACTGGCTATGAGGTAAAGAAGCTCCCCAAGTGTTGGTAGAAGGCATTGTTTCAATTTGCTATTTCTGAAGTTCTCTCTGATGAGTTCAGTTAAAAGTATAATTGCCTAAAATCAATTAAAAAAAAAAATCATAGAGTAACACGTTTTCTCAAGCAAAATGTACTGTTAAAGGTAACAAGCTTTATCTGAAATGCCATCTTAACTGATTTAGTCTACACTTATGATAAAGAGCCATTTGCAAAGGATTTCGTAAGAATAGAAAGACAAGAAAACATAATAATTACAAAGCAGATTATATATGCAACGTGGAAAAAAATGCAGTAAGGAAATAGCCTAGGTGACAAATTGTCAGCTATCTGTTCTTCCCTTTCCCTCAAGCATATAGCACTATAGAAGCCAGTTGCTCTTTTAAGAAAGATGGATTTGCACATACCCTGCTTCAAAACATTCATGCCTTGCAAGAGTAGGGAAAGAAGACAGTTCAGCTAATACAGATTTCACATACTTCCTGTGTCTCGTAAGTAGTTCCTTTGACTATTGGGAAGGATTTAGTTCTAATAAAGTACTTACAAGATACAACAAATAAGCTCTGTAAACAGATACTGTCAGTGAAGTCAGTGATTTCCAATAGTTTGCATGACATGCTACGTGAGATCTGAAGTTATTTTCCTGCTCTTGAAATTAGCAGGAATATTGGACCTACTAGTCCCTTTTCAACCTTGGAAACAGACAACTTTTTAGTTACGACTTTAAATGTGGTACGATGTAGCTTGCATTTGTTATTATGTTTTTAGTTAAACAGAGAAAGCATTGCTGTAGAGAATTCTGGCTCTCCACGTTCAAAACATACTTCTCACTACCTCAAAAGGCCTAGCAAAACACAGTCCCATCTAGTCACTGAGCAAGAAGCAGCTAAAAAGAAAGTGCAATTTGAGTTGTTGGGGGTTTTTTTTTCAGAAATCTAAATAAATTTGTTATTTTGAACTTAAGTCCCATTCTGTATAAAGCCATAAATATAAATGCCAAAACACATATTATAGGGATATAAATGCCAAAACACACACGACAGGGTTAGGCACCCTTTCCCATGGCGGGGGTGGGGATGGGGAGTGTAACTAGGTGATCTTAAGATCCTTTCCAGCCCTAACTATTCTATGGTGATTCTATGATGGCTCTATATTGGCTGCTGATTACTGCAAAGCAGATAGCAAATTCATCACGATGTATAAACCCAATAAAAGTCTGTAACACATTATTAAATTCCTTATGAAATAATGCATGCTAGCTATCCACCAATAAAAAAGCAGAAAAGCATTTTTTTCTGTGCAAAGGAGAAACACACAGCAAACCAGTGTAACGTAGAAAGTATTTCAACCTGGAGGTACACCAGGCAGGAGACAAAAATGATGTTTTCTGGGAGAGGACCAATAAAAATACATATAATCTTGAAAAACAACAGAAGATAAATTCATTATAATCCCTGACTTGCAGTTTAGAACATCAGAATTTCCTGATGTAAGAAACAGCCTCAAGGATTATCAGCATCTTATAAATCGCTTCAGGTTTATTGCAAGACATCATCTTCTAGAGATCTTTATCAGAAAACTGCTTATAAATGATGCTGCTGGATTCAGAACTGGTTTATTATGAAGTTTAATTTTTTTTCAATGACAAATTCAGAGATGCATTAAATCACTCACTCATTAAAAACATTCTTGTCTCCTAAATCTTTTGCTAATAGGAATATATTTTTGCAAGTCATAATATTTTTGCAGTCTCCAACCTTACTGCCATTTGCATCTATATAGAAAGGGGCAAAACACTGACCAAAGGTCTCAAAAGCTGAAAGTGATCCGCTAAAATTAGTCTCATTTTAGCAGACTTTGCAAAATATTCTGTGACAAGCCCATCACAGACATTCAGAAAAAGCATAAAAGGAACTGAAAGGTTCCTTTTATAATAAAGGTGCTTTATTATTATTATTATTATTATTAGTTTAGACGTATCTGGCAGTACAATACTTTCTCAGAGCACTAAAGAGTTATCCTCAACTTGCCTTCCTCCACCTTCTGACAGTAACAGATTCATTACTCCAATCTTTCTACAGAGAAATCATACAAAAACTCAAATTGTAGGCTTCAAATCAAAGCAAAAAGATCTACTAAACAAACTTTGACCTTTTTCGCCCTTTTTTTCCCCTACGCAATGCTATGTTCATTAACTGTTTTCTTTAACTGCTTTCAAAACATTTCTTTAGATCTTACCTAGGAACTTTAAATAGACTACCATTCCAGTGAGAGCTTCACTTTGATATTTAAGAAACAAATGTATCAGTAAGTTTTAAAGCTTCTAATACGTCAGTGTGAGAAAGTAGTGGTCAAGTTAGTTTATGTACAGTCCCGCACTAAATGGTGAACACATCATGACAGCATTTTCTCCTTCACTAGATTTGCTTTCCATAGCTATACAGAATTGCTCCTGCTTTTGTAATGAAATAGATTATTTTAAGAACTATATTCACTGTGGAATCAATACCAGTAGAAGTACCTTTGCACTGTGGCATTAACAGACATCATCCATATTCCGTTAACATCTCTAAACTCTGACTCTTGAGATCAAACACGAACACAACATGTAGTTGCATTTAGACTACACAAAACTGATGGGCTGTGTGGTTAATGTAAGCTGCAGACTATAGTCCCAGCAGACTATATTTAGATTTAGGGACATTAAACCATGATTCCTAACTTATAATTGCTTGTTTGTTTGCAGGCAGGACCTGATGAAGAAAATACAAATCAAATTGAACATTTGCTACAGAGAATCAAGGCAAGGCATTCAAAATTATCAGCTTTAATGACGTATCTCAACCAGCAGAAACCCCTGATTTGGTATCAACACTTATCTTGTTTTGCACCTGTAATATTTATTTTCCCAAAGTATGGTTAATAAATTGGTAAATCTTTCTGAAGGCAGTTTTGCCATAAAACAGAGTAAGGTCAAGGGACCTGCACAGGAGTTACAAATAACACACAGTAAATAAAGAGCATAAGAAGATGGAAAAGATTCCATAATATACTCCTATAATATCTGTCTGTTCCCAGAAATGTGTTATTCAGGATTTCCCAAATCACAGCTGCCATCACTGAGCTTACCGTATTTTAGAGATTTTTGTATTGCATAGTTGTGTAATTGCTTTTGAGTTCATTAAAATAAAATACAAATCCTTCCGTAATTAGCAGTGAGATCCACAGTGCACATGTTGCTACCATGGAGTGAGCTTTTGGTGTCAATCGCTAAATTTTCCTCTTTCACTGTACAGATGCAAGGAGGGCATGAACTGAATTTCTTCTGGTGAAAGTAAAGTGGAACTTACACTCTACATGCACATCTATTTTAAATGGCACCTCTCTCTTGGACACACCACATAAGTAAAACTTATGTGAACATTAAATAATTACCATACATTTATAGAGTATACTCACTATTTTTAAATGCTTATGGTCACTCAAGTACAAGTCTGTATCTCCCATTATCATGTAATGGCATCTTCTTCTCTACAGAGCATATAGATTTGCCCTATGATTTCCCTCTGTTCACTGAACACACTGAAGTAATCAAATATTATCCTGGTGCACGACACGGGAGTTCATGGAATACAATACATACTGAACAGGCAGAATGCACCATTAACCAAATTTAGGAAGACCTTCACATATCCTCTGTAACAGAAGCTAAGAAATAGGAAGTTGTAATTCTATATTATAGTAGATTGTGATCATCTATAATCATAATTATATATATACACACAAATATTTTTATAAAACACACTTAATGGTATGTACTATAAATTATTTATGAATATAGAATTTTAAGAACACTTTAAGTGTCCTGAATGGAGGAAGGCAAGCTGTTTCCTTCACCATCATGTGCACAGATCACTTCAAATCTTCACAAGATTTAAAATATTCTTTCATCCTTTCATAAGGAAAAATTTAAGACATAAAGAAAGAATCTGCCCAAAGACTTTGATTCAACATTAAAGGGTGGTATAAATTTTAGGTAAAGAAAGTACATCACCTGGAAAACCACACCACAGAAAAATCTAATTCATTTTAATTACATAGTTTGAGGAATAAAGTCTTCTTCTTAACTATGTGCTTGTTTTTTCTCTTCAACTTCCTGACTTTTTCCTGCCAGAAAAGTAAACAGCAATGAACAGAAAGTCCTACAGTGTCTGGTAAAAGTAGCTTAAATTTAATAAATTGCCGATGTGTTTTGCACTAGCTGTCAAACTGGATGGATATACTATAGTGCTATCAGGAAAAGAAAGAAAAAAGATTCACATGTGAATAGTCATTATCTTCATTTACAATGGTATGCAGAGTTGATACATTATCTGTAGCAGATTCCAACACATTTCAAGCTATATCTAGAAGCGTCCCTGCAGTTTTAGGAGTCCATAAGTGAATATTACAGCATATTTGAAGACAGAAAGTATTTTATACTTTAAGATGCAAAGTGGCAATGTACAGATTTACAGTATTATTCCATCTATTAGTATGACCATCAGCAAGCATCAGTGGAAATTAAAACCTATTTGTAATTCTGCAAACCTTTACAGTGATAAAAACTGTCTACGCCTCAAGCATAATGGAAATTACTTTTCAGTTCATTTTCTTGTGAGTATACACACGTCACATATCACAGGCAAGTAAATGCCAAAGCAATCTCACTTTCCTTGGAGGAAAGCACCTGCCAGGCTAAGAAAGTACACCATGCTTATATTGCCACTAACCAGGAAAGAAACTATACTAATGTTTATACCAAGTACTCAAGATGAGCAGCCTTCTCTGAACATCTAAAGCATGTTGCCTACCTCCCTTCTCAGTAGAATACGAAGAGTTAAAACACTACAAGGAATAATTGCACTTAATCAGGAGTTGAATCCACATCTACCTGTGATTCACTGCCCCTCAGTAAAAGCTGGTTAAATATCCCAATAAACAAGCAGCTTGACTGAAGAGCTGGGCGGCAAGATGGAAACAGATACTTTTGCCAAACTGTTCTATGGCGTGCAGATACAAAAAGAAATGGTCTGAATCAGTGAAGTATTCAAGTCTTCCAGATGTTGTGTTCAGTACAATAAACTGGGTCATGGAATGAGGAGGCCTGAAGGGAAGTCTGACCAACAGACTAAGGACATGGTACGAATGTAGCCCAGAATGTAGAAAAAGACAAGCAAATGCAACACGTATTGCACAATTTACGCAGATACATAATTTATATTACTCCTTACAGGAATTCTAAAGGAGATGGATGCGTGACACTTCTCCAGGTGAAATACAACACAAAACTGGTTCATCAGGAAAACTCTTTATGCTTTCAACTTTTATGGAACTGCTGTAGGAAGAGGTCTTAGCAGACAAGGAGCCAACTAGATATCATGAACACCAAGGGAGGCTTCAACAATTTGCTTTGGAATCCACTGAAGATCTCAAAGGGTTTACAGTCAGACACAAACAGCAGCAATTAACTTACGAATCTGTTATATTTGCTATCAACATGCAACTAAATGTATCCTGGGCTGCATCAAAAGGCGAGTGACCAGCATGTTGAAGGAGGTGATCCTGCCCCTCTACTCTGCTCTTGTGAGACCTCACTTGGAGTATTGTGTGCAGTTCTGGTGTCCTCAGCATAAAAAGGACATGGAATTGTTGGAACAAGTCCAGAGGAGGCCATGAGGATGATCAGGGACTGGAGCACCTCCCACGTGAAGACAGGCTGAGAAAGTTGGGGCTGTTCAGCCTGGAGAAGAGAAACTGCGTGGAGACCTCAGAGCAGCTTCCAGTGTTTGAAGGGGTCCAATAGGGATGCTGGGGATGGACTCAAAAACCAAAGAATCCCTGGATTATAAAGATTTCCGCCTTCAAAACTGAGGTCAGTGGCATTCAGCTGTAGCTGCTTTACACCAAAAGACGTAAAGTGGAACTAGAAAACAGTTGTCGTGGTTTCAGCTGAATCCAGGACACCAGTCTTCACAAAATAATATTTGGCAGGAGCAACTGAAGAAGAGGGCTTTTTCCTTTTTTTTTAATTCTCTTCCCTTTTGTTTCCCCTCATGTAACTATCAGCATCATATGCAGGTTTCTACCATCCATCCCTGCCTTTTCTGAATATCACATCTCTGGATTTTTATTCTTTTTATAACTCTCATGTGAAGTTACTCAAAGTCATCATCTTCTGCTTCCAAGCAGTGGCCTGGCATCCACTTGACTTGGAAGCCATGCTGATGACACTCTTTAGGACCTATGCCTATGAAGAAAACATCCATGTAGGATACTTTAGACTGAGTAATTCTACATAGAATTTCTCATCTTTTAAGGAGTTCTATAGGCTTTGAGGATTTTCCATAAATATTCTTTGAAATGAGTTCCCTTTAACTGATTATTGCAAACTCCTTCATTTCTCTCAGTGAAGATACGGACCTCAAACACATCAGCCAGCAATTCCCTTCTTCTCTACAGAATTCTTTTTAAAATGTGTTTCAGACTAAAATCCCTCTGTTGTTTTTTTTTTTTTCCCCCCGTATGGTAGCTGAAAGGGCCAGTATTCAGAGGAAAAGCTAGGGCTACAACCAACATAAAACTGCTCTTTCCTAACGCTAACCCTGATTTGAGTGTCTTTTAGAAGACTGTCAGAAGCCAGCAGGAAATGAGGCTTTTGAGCAACCACCAGTGTGCAATTTCTATCACAAAAACATGTTGTAGCTTAATTGTGTCAGTCAAGTGAGAATGTGCTTTAGAGGAAAAGGCTGGCATTTTTATTCCTGTCACTAGTCTAGAACTTGATTAACTTGCAAGTGCAAGACCAAACAAGATGGAAAAATGGCTCTATTTTAGGCTCACTCTTAGTTGCAAGAGCTGAACACTTCAATGAGCAAACTGCACAACAACTCACACAGACACAAGGTTGGTTGGCTCAAAAGAAATTAGAAGTATCAAAAATACATTAAAACCAAATTATTGGCTTTATAAAAACTGAGGTAGCATAAAACAAGATAGAAAAAAGCATTCAAGACTGTTATTTCAGCGTTGTCTCCTTCCCTGCAATCATTTGAAACCTCCTATCAAATTTCTACCAAACTAAGCAAGAATAAAAAATAATAATAACAAAATTATTCATTGGTGCTTTTTGCTTTGAAACCCCTGGAAGCAATCTAAAACTGACTGAAAGGCTGTGGTACAAACTCATTTCTTTTTAAACAGAATATATATACAAAGACATTTTGAACGTACTACACATAGAAAAAGCTCAGAGATTACTCTAGTAGGTATCAGAAGACACCCTCCTACACTGAGGATTTGTGTTTAAACTCTGTGATAGAAACAAAGAAGAGGTGAATATGCAAAAAGGCAGCCTTTATGAAATTAAGTTTAAGTCAGCCAGCTGCAAGCCAATTCTGGAGTTAACTGACAGATCTGCTTGTTAGCTGTAAAAGTAAGGACTGCTCAAGCAACCCTACTGCATTTTCTACATACGGATTTAGCTACCTAATTTTAAATAGAGAGGAAACTGCTGGCAGTGAGTGCTCCTTGGCTTTGGAACATTTGGATTTTTTTCCCCTCAGTGTGAAACAGTTCTCAGTGCTCTCAAGAATATAGGCTTTACCAAGAAAGCTAAGGGTATATTCCCAAAGGTAACTGGCTGACAGTTTACTTGTTAACATCACATTAATTTAGTACCACTGTCAGGCTGACTTTTTCCATTTTTAATGCTGCAATGTAGCCACCTTTAGTTTTGAGAAAATAGTACCAATGTACCTTATTTTTCCTGTACTGGGTTTGATTTCGTCTTGCTTTTTTTTTTTTTGCTTTTAGGAAAAAATATTAAAATTAATATTCAATTTGTCGGGGTCTGCGTGTGAATAAAGCCAAAACGCTCTTAGAAATAGAATATTTTCAGTCTAGATTCTCAATTACAACCAATAAAGGCAAAATTATTCTATGCACATACAGAACAGGACACAAGTATACTCTAAAGCCTCAGGAAAGTGATTCAAGAGGAGTGACAAACTGACATTAGTTCAGCAAAAACCCACACAGTACAACAGCCAGAGAAACAAAGCTTCCCACTGCACGGTACATACATAATAAAGGGAGCTGTCAGATATGTGGTACACTTCACATGATCACCATATTCTTCTGGAAGTAAGTTAACCTGAAACTGCTTATCACCCTAGGATCAAACCAAAAAGGCACATCCTATTCAAGAATCCTCCAGCTGCCTTCCAAATCAAAGCAGCTTCCAGGTTTAATTCTTTGTAGCCCCAGGGAAAAGATGGTTTGCACAAATAAATCCATGAAGTATTACTTTCTCCTCTTATACTTCTGCTTAAGAACAACCTCTGCTCTCAGGCAAACACAAAATTGATAGACTTAGGGATAGAAAAAATAAAACACATAGAATTGTTTATATGAGTTTTCTATGCAGCTGACATGTTGACACTATAAGCATTACTTATCAGCCTGACATTTCTTTAACAGTAAGTACTACTAGGTCAAGCTCTGTTTCTTAGTAGGTAGAAATTTCATAGCAGAAACTTCTTTGCATATTTCCAGTTCTGAAATGGAACATAAAAGATGATATATCTCAGATTTTTGAAGCAAATTTAGTCCTCACTAGGCATAATTCCCATTAACATTATCCCATTAAAAGAAATTATTGATTCTACAATCGCCATGCATGTAAAACTCCCTTCAATGGGAGTCACTCATCTGTAAAAACTACCTGGGAATCATCAAGGATAGAGCAATATGCAGCTTAAAACATGGCAACTAATTTGACTACCACAGAATTTAAGTATAAAAAGTATAACAGTAATTTAGAAAGTGATTATAGTGGAAAAGATATTTCTTTTAGCCACAAATTTTAACTAAGTAGGACTTAGAACTGTATTCCTTGCTGTACATTTACATTAGAATGCACGGAATGGAATTAAAAAAAGGAATTACAGAATGTCATACAATAAAGTTTAAACAGCTGCATTTTAAATTCTATATGATAACTGGTTTTTTTTCAACAGGTAAAATATTGAGATCTTAAGCTTCAAATACTAATTGTGTTAAAGAAGTCATTATTTAGCAGTATTTTTGTGAGATAATTATGTTTCTTTAGCAGTAGATAACTGCGAAGGAGCAAATGACTATACAATGCTTTTTGCAATAACTTTTGCGAATGACTAGGCAAAAATGAAAAGCCTAAAGCAGAGCAATTGAAACAGGAAACATTTCCCACTTTAAAAAGAAATGCAGTGGGAAGGGCCACAGGTCCAGAAAACGAAGTCACATTATACTTCAGACAGAAATCGCACAGCTTGTGTTGCACAAATACTGCAATAGAGATGGGCAAAGATATCAAATGGTCACAATCAACAAAAATCTGTGATTACAAGAAAGCTTGTAAACTGAAAATAGTCTGACAAGCTGCCTGGTGAGACATGAAGCACTTCCAACCAATATAACCAATTATGACGAATCCTTTTAAAATGTTCTCTGATGCAGGATGTGTTATTCTATACATAATCGACTTAAATATGGCAATCTTACATCCAAGTTGCACATCAGTTTCAAGCACACATACAGAAGAATGGAGGTAACTTCTCCCCAGTATTTCACTCCAAAATGGAAGTCGATTTTAGTGTTCTACTTTCTTCATACAAGTAACTTCAGTTCCAAAATAATGAATATAAAAAGTTATAACAGTATAAACATAATAGTTATGATAAGTTATAATAGTATAAATGGTAATACTAAAGGTCAATTCATTCCCCCAACTACAAACAATACACTTAATAAGCATAAAAAAGAACTAGACTCAAGTCAATGTGTTCACTTCTGTCTTTGCCAAAAAGTTCCTAGAAGTAGTGTGGGGTGGGAATTAAAATCATAACATTTGATGGGAAGCTGTTTTTTCTCTTAACTCCAAGAGAGCTTCTGTATGCTCACTGATTTCCTAAAATCTTTACGTGGATAGGAATTGAGGGCCTGTCTTTTCCCTTACCGTGTTACCCTTCATTCTCCCTTAACAAGCTTTTCTCAGGAGCTTAATAGTCCAGGTCACTATTGTATTTATGATACAATTAGGTGAAGGAGAACACTGACATGGAATGGTTAGGGTAGGAAAGGACCTTAAGATCATCCAGTTCCAATCCCCTGCCATGTTTTGTAACAGTGATTAAGGAGGATATAAATAATGCTCAGAATCCTGAATGAAATATTGAAAACACAGAAAAAAGTCTGCCAGATAGGTTTATAGCTTTTCACTTTCCAGAGATGTAGATAGTTATTGGCTGAAGAAAGTGATCCTAGGGTATTGCTCTTCATTATTCTAAACATAACAGACCTGTAGGAAAAAAACCAAACCAAAATAAACCTAGCACTTTCACTATCATAAGAACTGACTAAATGAAAGACTATTGCAAAGAGATAAACTAGCAGCACAACTGATATAATTTCAATGCAAAAATGCACTATTTAATCTCTCAAGGAAAAAAGAGTAAACAGTCTCAAGCAATTAAATGTCTTTTAAAAGGGTATAGCTTCTGCTTTGGTCAGGCAATTTACCTAAGAAAAATGCAAAAAATTAGTGAATCCTGCAATCAGTAATGTAAGTTTTCAGTTCCCTAGCTGAAAATCTCTTTGTTTTCTATTACCAACTTGGTTTAGACTTTGAACATAAAGCAAACCAAATTAACTGGATTGATAAAATTAACTTTTTGAAGGGGGGGTGGGGGGAATAAAGTATCTTTCTTCAAGTATGATAAAAGGTCTTACTATTTCTCCAGCAATCCAGAATTGTCATGCTTGACAGATTCACCATCATTAATTATATCTACATTTTCTGTTTCTTAACTTAGAAGAAGTTTTCTCAAACACACCATGACTTTCTGCCAGCAGAGGCTCAATTACCTAAGAAATATAGATCATCGATCTGTTTGCATTCCTGCCACATGCCCCAGGCAAGTATACAGGTTATAATGAGAGGACCATATTGCTGAAAAATAAATTGAACACACCACAGAGGTTGAAAGTTAACTAAAAGTCACTCAAAAAACTTAAACGGAATTTCCTCTCACTGTTACAAAAGTATTGTGCCAATCCTGATTAAAACTTTAAAATTATTCTACTGGATTAATCACTTTACAAAACAGTGGACATCTGCATGTGTGCGCACATACGTAAGTACTCATGCACACATTCTGCTGCAGCTTCCATCTCTTGCCTACAGATTTTCATTGAGGTGGGTTTTGGTTGGTTGGTTTTTACACATAGAGGCATCAGGGCAAAACAAGGAAAGTGCTCTTAGAGGAAACACAAAAATTATGACAGTCTGTGAGCAGATTTAAAAAGATGTTTTCCAATAAAAAAAAAATTAGAACTAAAAGCTTGGGAATATATGGCCAAATGAAGCCATTTTATTTGAATCTCCTTACAATATGGGCAGATGTGGACAGACCTAGAAACAGGAGTTATCAGAGATAAGCTAGGAACATGACTTCAAATTGGGTATTGTGTATGAATCTCAATGACAACAAACTGTAGGCCTAGACCAAAGACGAGGTAGAGCCTACATATGAGTTCACAGGTCATTAAACTACACTTGTAATGATGCAGATGCTTTAAAACTGTAGAAAACAACCACCAAATTATATTTCACAAAACCAGAAATATATAGGCTCCAATTACATGGAGTTTCAATCTGGATGAAATCAGAAATCGAGATACTCTAGCGCTTTGGCAAAGGAATCACATTCTAAGCTCAAAATTACAGACATATTCTAATATGCTATCATTCTCTACGGGATATTTAGTTTATTATTTTGGCCATGGCATTCCATAAGTCAAAGGCTTTGCAAAGGAACATGAAGCATGAAGTTTGTGACAGGTTCTCTGAGCCCTTTAAACATTCTGTAGAGCAGTGGAGGACCCAGGCCTGTAAAAAAACAGGCAAGAGCTACCTAGGTCACAGAGTGAGACTAATATTCCCAATTAGTAAATTTTAAAGGGGTAAGGAAAAGGACTAGATTTTTGCCTCCAAAAGAACAGGCAAAGAGTAACTTGGTAGGTGGAGACGGCTTGTCTCCTACCAGAGGAGGATACTGCTCCCCAGACACAGAGGCATTGTGAGGTAACTCTATCATCTCTCACCAATATAAAAGACTGAATGTGAAATTCCATATTTCCTACATGGCAGAACACCAAACCTATTCACACAGAGGACAGAACAAGAGCTTCTTTTAACAAATAAGCCAAATTAGATACACATGGAAGCAAGCCACCCTAACCTGGGAAGAGTTTTTCTGTCTGTAAGAAAAAGAATAAGCAGATTTTTCTTTCCAAGCATCCTGGAAAGAAAAAAATATTTTTTTTATGGAATCTAGTTCCTTAACAGCCAGTTTCAAAATCTAAATACAAAGCTAATATTTTTAAGTTTAGGTGTTTTCCTCAGATAACTAGGAATAAACGAGATGAAATGATGATTCAGATTTGTAAAGAGCAATTCAACGAAAAATGAAACCACTACTAAGTCAGAAACAAACCTGACCTATCAACACTTACTGCAATTGCCAGATAGAAGAAATCACATAAGGTGTTTTTATCTTCAATTACAGAAGAGATCAATTTCCCCATTGTGTTCTAAGATCAGTCTCATTTTTTCTAATCCATGCAATATTCTCCTAAAAAATGCTTAACTGGAAATAGATCAACTGCAAGTGAATTCACAGATACAAACATTTACTATGGTTTTTTTTCTAATACGACCTACGTATTAGAATACCTCACCAGAATAAAGATAGCACACAGCTCCACAGTTCCATGTTTGGCTAGTTTGTGGAATAGTGGTTTACTTGCATTTTAGTTTCATGGTTTAGTGACCTCCAGTGGTTACATTCAAAACTGCTACTCACCATTTCCCTGACTAAGAACTTTAAAAAAAAATATTAAAAATTAGGTAAAATATTAATACTTTTAATTAACAATTTAAAGTATTAAAACTTTGATAAAAATAATAATTCTCTATTTTATTTATATACATATAAAATAAAGGCTTTTGTCATACAGTATGCGAAAGTTTACTTTAGTCTGTAAAATGAGGATGAGGCTTCCTTCCTAAAGTTTTCCTGCTTCTTCAGTTCTTAGTATTACTACTATTTAACAATCACTTAAGCAAGGTTAACAGAGCAGATTCAACCTCAAAGGTACAGGAACTATCCTTAAATAAATGTATAACTGAGTAAAAGTGAGTAGGGGTAGAAATGAAGTGCCAACTTTTAACATGTGTCCTTGTGCAAGGTCCTGCAGTACTTAAAAAATACAAGAGAAAACACAAATAATTGGATGAGTCCATAATGAGGTAACAAAAATCTGCAAAAGGCTTGTGACTGAGTGATAAAAATGGAAAACCAGCTTTGTGTACATAGCATGCCAGAAAATACCTGACAAAGCTGTTTTTCACAAAGCTCAGGCCTTCTTACAGGTAGTTATACTGTTGACCAATAAAACATTAATCCAATATCAGTAACAACACACCCACAAAAAACAAAATCTGATGACCTTTTGTTGCTGCAAATTCCTACTTATGCTCAAGGTATCTTGCTTTGTGAAGATATGAAACGGAAACAAGCTTCTGGAAATGATACAAAATGAAGTTCATGTTCTTAATTTATCGAACCAATTTTGAACAAGTGATCTATGAATCTGCTTCATGGGTTGATAACATACTAAGTTATTATAAGTTACATGGATATCTCAAAATTACTTTTGAGTATTTTCACTGAAACTTTTAAAATTAAGTACCAGAAAAAACCTGCCACATACAAGAGAGCACTTGAATTGTGACCTGGAATTTAACTGACGCTCAACTGTCAATACTGAAAGCCTTTGACTAAACTTCAGTGACCACAACCACAAGGACTCCTTGCCCACTTCATAACTTCAGAAAACAGAGAACCCAAGGTAATAACAATAATGTTTTCATTTCAGATTTCACTACAGAACTGAAATGTTAAGCAACATAGCAAGATAATAATAATAATTCTTAGTATTATTAAGAAGAAACCACAGGGACCTAGAACAACAAGAACTTCCTTAGCTGCATTACCAAAAAAAATCAGCTATTAACCAAGAAATACATGTTCTGACACACCAAATGACCATATCTGCACTGTATGGAGGCATAGTTGCTACGTGTGTTTAGCACTAACTTCTCACTTTCAAACACCACTGTATTCAAATCCTGACTTCACCTCATGAAGGAGAAATAATGTCATATTCACTCTTTAAACAGTCACTAAACAGCAGATTCTGCCAAGTTTACACAATCTGCATGCATGTGTCACATGCAAACAAGGACAGTAAGATCACTTTGTTTGATCAGTCTTTTGTTTCAGTCAACTACTGAGCATACAAAATGAAGAAAGGGATTACAAATATTTTCATTCTCCAAAGAAAATTATTTGCCCTTCGCTACATCCTTTCTTCAAGAACACCAAGGAATCTCAAATGAGTTCCATCCCAATTACTTTTTGGAAAAAAGGATTTCTAGGCATCAATTACACTATTTTATACTAATTACAATAATTATATTTCCAGATAACCAAATATGTCAACACTTCTTATAACGTACACAAGCATGAGAAGTATGACAGTGACTACTTCATTTTCTGAAAAGGAGAGAAAAAGGCGACTTTCATTTGTGGGTAGTTCTGCAAAGATCAGCATCGCAACTACACAGAATAAACTCAGAAGTTTATACATTTAATGAACCAAATTAATTACATTCAAATTTACACCAGAAAAAAATAAAGCAGGGATCAGAAAAAACCTGTCAAAGTTTCTGACATAAACAACAAAAGCATTAACAAAATTCCCCCGTCTACTCATCCCCCAAAGAAAAAGAAGAAAAGTTACCTCAGAAACAGGTACATTTTCACCAAGTTCCGATGTGTGTAAAGCCAGTAAACCAATCAGTCGAGCAACTTTGACACGTCTGAATATCAAATAAAGTAGGTACGTATCAAATAAAGTAGGTACATAAAAATTATTTCAAAAATACCATAAAAACAATAATCTTGTTTATATCTGACACAGATTGCTAACGGCACAAAATACTTGAATTGCTATTTACAGCTCGTATCTTCCTCTTACAGAATCAGAGTCACAGAAAGCTTTGGGTTTGAAGGGACCATAACTAGTTGTAATCCCCTGCCACAGGCAGAGACACCTTCCAATAGAGCAGGCTGCTTCAAGCCCCATCCAACCTGGCCTTGAACACTGCCAGGGGTGGGGCAGCCACAGCTTCCCTGGGCAGCTTGTATCAGTGTTATGTCAGTATTTCAGTTCAATTCAGCAATAAATTCTTGCATAAAGACATTTCTTTCCGTAAACACTGAAGAATGAAGAATCTTTAGTTTGTTATGGTCTCGCTAATCAGTCATGCTCATGATCAAATCTCTTGTAACACAGAAAACCCTATATAGATCATTTGAAACTTCTCAGTAAAGCTGACAAAACTGAAATTAGATCTGTATCAGCAAATCAGTTTTAAATGTTTCATTAAATTGGAATTAAAAAAATCAACATTTATGAAACGAACAGCAGAGGGCACTATCACATTGGAATATTTCTAGCAGGCATTTAAAAAAGCTGTATTTATTTCACCACTATTATGGTATAGGTTGGTTTAGTCAGTGATTTTGAGTAACACTGTTTCATACACTAAATCATATAACTCCCAGATAAATTTTTAGAGATTTTCTATGATCTGTGGAATATATGAATTTAATGCTTAAAATATTCAGTGTTTTATTATTTACCACTGCACTGTGAGTCAGGTAGCACAAAAGTCTGCCAGGCTCAAACATTTTAATACTCTGTTAAAGAATCTCTTTAATAAAATTCAGTCATAATTCCTCATTTAAACAAATGCATTTAAAATAACGTTACTTACATATCCCAGTTGGCGGCTGCACGCAGCTGCTGTATCAATACAGGAAACTATAATTTAAAGAAGATAAATAGGCATTAGTGGATTTTAATGATATGACATGTTCCAGTGATATACAAAATAAATCAAAATATCAGTAATATCATAGACAAATACTGTAGGTATTGACTAAACATTGATTAAAAAAAAATAAGCAAAACCTGAGAGTAAAAATACAGCACGGTGTGCAGTTCTGGTGTCCTCAACATAAGAAGGACATGGAGCTGTTGGAAGAAGTTCAGAGGAGCCCATGAGGATGATCAGGGGCTGGAGCACCTCCCCATACAAAGACAGGCTGAGAACATTGGGGCTGTTCAGCCTGGAGAAGAGAAGCTGCGTGGAGACCTCAGAGCAGCTTCCAGTATCTGAAGGGGGCTAACAAGAATACTGGAGAAGGACTCCATCAGGGACTGTAGTGATAGGGTGCTGAGGTGCTGACACAGGTTGCCCAGAGAAGCTGTAGCTGCCTCATCCCTGGCAGTGTTCAAGGTCAGGTTGGACAGGGCTTGGAGCAACCTGCTCTAGTGGAAAATGTCCCTGTCCATGGCAGGGGGTTGGAATTGGATGTCCTTAAGGTCCTTTCCAACCCTACCTATTCCATGACTCTATATTCTTGCCTTAAACTAAACTGCTAAACATGTATCAGTGTGTTACAACCCACACTTTTTTTTCCATAATGGAGAACACTATACAGAGGAAAAAACCTGATACTTTCATCTACAAAGATTATCACATAGTATTACCCAACAAGCTTTTAATAAATTTATTTTCTGAGTATGGACAAAAATAGTTGGCAAATACTAGAATAATGACTGGACTGCTGACACACATTCAGCCACATAAGAACCTAACTGCATAGCTCTTCATTTCTAAAATGTTCTGTGAATTGGTAATTTCAGTTATTGGATTCCTGTCTCCAAAATTTTTCTCCAATGATAAAGGAGCAATAAGTTCCAGCAATTGAGTTTCCTGTTTTCACATGAGTTCTATATCATAAGACCTATACTGCTTCCAACCTGAATGCTTTTCACTGAATTTTTCTGGCAGAGCAATTTTGTCTTTAATAGCTCTATATCCAACAAGGACATGTCTCAGAGTATGACTGACTTGCAGAAAACAAAGTAGGTGGTTTACTTTTTACTAAATAAACTGAAAAGCACATAGCTCAAGATTGCCTCTGTGATGCTTTTACATAATCATAGAATCATAGAATGATTTGGGTTGGAAATCACATTAAGATCATCCAGTTCTAATCCCCTGCCATGGGCAGGGATGCATCACACTAGACCATGTCATCCAAGGCCCCATACAATCTAGCCTTGAACACTGCCAGGGATGGAGACTATGAGAAGAGTAAGTCTATTTTGCTGCAGCATCATGCAATAACCTGAGGAATATGTTAATCCACTACAGAGGAGACTAGTACAATTGTTTGCCTGGTAGAAAAGTGTTCTTGAAAGGTGAAACCACCATTCAGGTATCTGCTAAACCAGACTCTCCAGAGAACGTGCTCATTTTTTGAAGGAGGGCTTAATGAAAGTTTTACTGAATGTTCTTTGGAAAGTTTTTCTTGCTGTTCTTTACAGACATATGGCCAAGCAAAAGCAATTTAGCAATTCAATCCTTAACTTTTTCAGTCTTCTCTGTCCGTTAATGACTCACGAAGACTAACATTTCATCATATGCTACCTCACTCTCCATCAAGGTTAATTTTTAACCCAACCTTTTTACTAACGTAAAAAATCTACATAAAAATATATCTGAAATCTCAGGAGAAATAATTATTTTCCCTCAGGTCTTTTAGAAAAGCTTACATGGAATTTAGGTGTTGGGTTTTTTTCATTATTTTGTACTTAATTTGCCATATTATTTTTGTCAGTACACCGATGATTTCTTGAAATACAATTAAAAGCAGATGATTTTTGTTACAATGTCAAGTATGTAAAGCATGTTGACTCCTTTAAAACTTTATTATTTACCAGCTGAGAGTTCATAAGCCTGTTTGCAACTTCCTTGTGGACAGCCACAGTACACAGATAGCACAGGAAGTTCAATTTAGAACGTGCTGCTCCTGTATTCTTCTTGGGAGAACCAAGCATTAAACATACTCGTTGCAAGAAGTCATTCCAGTCCACATCCTTCATAGATGACAGCTTCTCAGCTAACCATAAGAAGCAAACAAGTAATTAAAGATAATGTACCTCTGAGGATGCTTTAACACACTAGCAAATAACATCACCATAGATAACAAGTTCCAAAGTTTACATCTGTTTATAATTTTAGTACTTAAAATATTAAACAAAAATGTTAGCATTCATGTCTATAGATTATAGAAATCAAAGAAGCATAAAAATGTAGCAGAAAGCCTCAAAACATTTCTTAAAGCACAACCCCACTGAGTCCTTGGACTTCATTTAAGTAAACATTAACTGGCATTACATTTAGGAAAGGCAGTAGTTGTCCATAATCACTACTAAGTCTTAATAAGAAACTGCAGTCTCTTTGGAGAAAATCTGAAGCAAAATCTACTGAAAGTCAGGAAGATTTCCTCAGAATCAATAAACTGAAAATGTGTATAGTTACTCATATAGGTAGGCTTCCACCTAGGTAAGTCTAACAGTACCAGAAGACAGAGGACTTCAGAAGGAACATGAAGTCACTAGGATGGTTAACTTAAATCCTGTGGTTCAATTCACTGACCACTGTACATGAATAGAGATTTTTCCAAAAACTTCCTTATCAGTCTCAATGGATAACTTTCCTCTGGAAGCCACACACTCCCTCAGTTTTGGTTAGTTATTTCTTTATATATAAAGACTCTTCATCAGGGACTGTAGTGATAGAACAAGGGGTGATGGGTTTAAACTGAAACTGGGGAAGTTCAGTTTAGATACAGGAAGTTCTTTACTACAAGGGTGGTGAGGCCTTGGGACAGGCTGCCCAAAGAAGTGGTAAATGCTCCATCCCTGGCAGTGTTCAAGGCCAGGTTGGACAGAGCCTTGAGTGACATGGTCTAGTGTGAGACATCCCTGCCCATGGCAGGGGTTGGAACTGGATGATCTTAAGGTCCTTTCCAACCTAAACCATTCTAAAAGTCTATGATTAATATCTTATCTGCCATCCTGATATACTCCAGTACAGAGTATTTACAAATATGTCTTTTGTCTTTTACTCCATTTTTACACTAGAGTAACAACACCTACTGATGCAAGCAATTATAATTTACATTCGTAAAGGTAAAAAGCGGCTTAGAATTCAGGTATTTATCTTAATTTTTCCATACTGTCTTTAATAATTATTTTTTTTGAAGAAACTGAATTTGATGCTGGTCATCAACCAGAGTGTTGTCCAGGAAAAAAAACTACAACCCTCAAAGTGTTAGAAGCACAAAAAACACTGTCCCATCTACGGACAATAGTTAAACATATCAGAACATCAACGCGATAATTTAGCTACTTAAATGCAATATGAAATAAAATAACACACACACCCCAGTCACTAGAATCTGATAATTTTTGCCTAGAACTCTAACCAAATGAAAAATACCCTCTGTTATTACAATCTTGATTGGGAGACTGGGATACAGTGTGCTTTTCCAACTCTAAAATTTCTTCAACAAATTAACTTTCCAAAACACATACTTTACAGAAAGAAAAAAGGAACTTTTTTATCTAGGAAGAGGTGCTATATGAATTCTAAGATTACATATCTGGCTCTAAGCACAGCAAAGTGTAATAGTACTTCCTTAAGTATTAAGGCCAGAAGAGTTTTTCCCAGGGGAAGAAATATTAGACTCCTGACAATGAAAGACATTTTGTTTCCAGCAGCCTTTCTAGACATGGGAAACTAACAACAACAAAACAGACTCCATACTCCACACTATCTTTTGGAACATGATTCCCATAACATTCCATGATTAAAGGTGGCACTGACAAGGCTGCCTAGATTACAGCAGACCAACACTGCATATTTTAAGATCTTGTTTTCATTCGCTTCTCTGTCTTTGCCAAATTCTAATCTCTTTGGTGGAATACTGCAGTTGGAATATCTCAGTTATTTACAAAAAATAACATGGGAAAAACCACATTGTTTTTCCCCACACTTAAAAAGTGTTGACTCTCTCATTCAAAAAGCTTTTGAGCACAGGCTTGTAACTGAAGAAGGCAGAAAAGACGGGCATGGGACTGTCTGCACTTGAAAAGTCTACTTAAAATTGGTCTAGCTAAAAGCATGTGCAATATCAGTTTCAGGAAAGTTATGAGTTCTTCCACTATGACAGCTCATCATCTACAGAGGGAGGCTATAGGTTCTGTGATAGCAAGTTATAACATCATATGAAGGAAATGAAGTTACAACTTCAGCAGATCCATACCTGAATATGTTGGTATATGTGAAGTCTTCAAGTCAAACCTAACTGGTACCTGCTTCATTATCTGGAAAAATAAGCAGACACATTGCAACTAGTTGTAATACATTTCTGGAAATCTCTAAGTAGCTGAACATGAAAAACACAGAGATGCAAAAATTATACAGGATGGGTGTACAAACCACTGCTTCTTACTAAGGTCTTTTCCATTGGTTTCTGGTATTTCTTCCAAGCAGATATTTGACATTTAACTCTGCATTTTTAATATAATTAAGTTGTTGGTATTTCCATGTAAGTGATCTTTTTTAATGCAAAATGATAGGATTTGTTCAGTTTATATTTTTATCTTGCTTGAATATGGAAAAATACTTGCATTTGAGTTGTAAAAGCTACAGAAAGTAACAATGCAGCTGAGAGCTCAGGAAATGTTTTAGCAATGCATTGCCATACAGTAAATACATATACATACACTAGATCATTCTAGAGTATTAAAAGTGACATTAGCACCCACTAATCATTCGTAAGGAATTGAGTTTTTTAATTCCCACATCATTTTCTGATGGATGGCTGCTCAGTGACTGAGCATCTGAGTGTGATTTTGTGTAACTAAGGCATACAAAAAAGGTAACTGTACACTGGAATTTAGCCTTTGACAGATGAAGCCTAGCTGTAACTAGAGAGCTGTTTGCTAAAAAGGTCTTTAACTCCACAGATCTGCACAACAAAGGGAAATTTTACAACATAAGCTGACATTTCAGCTTTTAAAATTCTTCCAGCATCTAGTAAATCCCTTTCCAGGAAATTAAACTGCAAGCTTTTCAGCTTTACCAGGTGTCAGTATCATCTTTTTGCCTGCAGATTGCCAAGTATGCAGTGACTTGGATTTTAGTGGGCTATTTTGCATTAATTCCAAGTCTGGCCTTGCATGGCAAGAAGATTAATCTCCATGTGCACATTAATATGTACACTTACCCCTAATCCCATCTCTTCTAGCAACAAGAGAAGCAGTGAAGGGCTTTGTGGAGGAGTCCTGAGGCTGAACTGAGAATTTACAGAGGTGGCATCATTCAAATGCATAATTACCTTTGAAATTCTCCACTGGCAACAATGTGCTACAAACATATTAAAACAATGTTGCTGGGTAGTTTCCTTATCTAACTGTACAAGCTTCTTAGGTTTTGACAGTGTTAGGAATTTCATTAAAACAAACAAAAGAATTGTTATAGTAAAGCAACATAGCAACAAAAAGCTGTAAAGAGATTCTTAATGAACTAGAGGCTTCCTTCCAACAAAAAGTGTTGTATTTCCTGCATCTGACACTTACAGTTGCTAAAGCGACTTCAGATTTTTTTGCCTATCATTCCTTCTACCAATACCACACATGTGCCCATACACGCACATTAAACTGTCACTGCAGTGCAAAGCTCTGATTCCTTTTTCAGTCTTCCCTTTGCTGCCAAGCAAGTGTCAGTCTCTGCTCAAGAGAATCATCACAAACTGTTATCACATTAGGATCCATACGACCGAAATTGGATGGAAATCTCTTGTAACTTCAGGTCTCCTTTTCCAGAGGAAAAAAGTTCTTATTTATGAGAAACATTATCATATCTGAAGTTTGAAGAGTAACAGAAGTTATTCTATAAAGGTCTAACTCCTAACCTAGAAGGCTTCATGGACGACCTTGTTCTGAGTATACCAAGACACAGTTCTGTCTGTGTTCATTTACGTAATAGATATCAAAGCAAGTTATCAGAAAACAGATCTACAAAAGCACTGAACACTGCATTTAGTAACTTCTATTTCTTGTAAGACTTTAAATAATGAAAGCATTCAATCCCAAAATAACTCAGTTCTCCAAATTAACAACCCGATAGGATTATAAAAGATTGCCAAAAAAACCTGCATGAGATCTTGCCAGATGACAGGGTGGAACTGCTTTAAAATGAGAATTATAAAATACAGGAAAGGAGTTTCACCCTGCTTAAAGATTTATCTGCAAAAACAGCCTCACCCACAAGTTCCTGAGTCTTATATTTCATTTTGCTGTACCTTTGGATTGTCAATGATTGGTGTTATGATAAGATCAGATTCAGTGTAAATGAGCTCTTTCAGTGTTGACTCCATATCCTGCTGACTTGAGCATGTATTTTTAGCCTAAAAGAAGAAGGAAGTTTTTATAACAAAAAAACAAAACAAAACAAACAAAACAGAAAGTTTATGTTTATTCCTAAAGTATTTCATATCAAAAGTATATCATACAGTTCGGGCATGCAAACAACATACTCTAAATTACTTGGGTTTTATGTAGTAGCAGATAGGGCCAGCTAAGAATTATGATACAGAAACATGTTGGAAGAAAAAGCACCAGGTCCAAAAAGAAAGACTAAGAAAAAAAAAAAAGAAGATAGCATTATCCCTTTTATACAGTGGAGAAAAAAAAAGGAGACTAAGCATCTGAAGTTATGCAAATTTATTGCTTTTCTTTTTCCCCAAATGACTTGCACATTGTAGGAACTGCTTTCCTTTCATAATTATGGAAGGATAGAGAAAAAAGCGACTTTACCACAGATTCCAAGATAAATTCTAACTCTAAAGATATCACCATCCTTTAATATTCTTTTTCTACTCACCTTTTTCAAGCATGAATCTCCCTGTGGAGAATTTTGGATTGGGACAGTAGCAGCATCGCTTACTTCTACTGCAGTGCTAGTTCTAGGTGTGGGACGAGAACTTAAAAGAAAGAGCAATAAATAGATAAATAAACCAACAAAGAGGACAGATAAAGTTCCACTGCAAACTACTTTTTTGTTGCTTTTTGGAAACTTCCATGCCATACGGTAAACTTCCAAAGCTGACAAACATACATGATGCTTTGCCTTATCCATCAACTGGACATGAACATCCTGCTTTTATGTATGTTCTGACAAGTTTAAGATTTGTTTGCCAGTTAGAAATGAAAAGGGACTGGGTGATTTCTTTTTTTTGTTGTTAAATGAATGTAATTTGTTTTCTCACCCACAGTCGCTCTTCAAAACGGATGCTAAAATATCATTATCTTAATTCTTAATAACAACATACAAAGAAAATTAACCTGACAAAATAATTGTCATTTATGAGAATTAAAAACTGCCCGAATCTCATTTATGAATGAGAACTGGGTTTACTTTTCAGTTTTCCTTTATAAAAATCCTGCCTGCTAATTAGAAAATGAAGAGAGACCAGAATCTTGTATACCTGCAATTTTCATAAAGCTGCCAGTGAACTTGCTTTTCGTAGTATACGTTAATTTAAATTGCTTCAAATCAACTTCAGAATTATTAAAATTGGCAGGCCAGGATACTAATTTTATCAACAACTTGAAATCATTGTGGGTTTTTTTATTAGCAGAAAGTAATATACACATTTAGTTGCAAATCACTTCTATTTATTAGAAAAAGCAACTAAATTAAAAATACAAACCACACAAAATTAAAGATACTCATGAAAAAAACAATGATCAAATGACTAACATAGTTATTATTCTTATTCTTTTTAAAAGGCATCTGCTATCCACTTTCAACAGGAAATTACATTTAAAGAGCATAGTGAAGGAGTTTCAACATCTTATCTACCACCTAGATAAAACTATACAAAATGTCCTAATTCTTATGTAAAAAATACATCAGGATCTGCTTGGAAGTTTAAGCAGTCTTATTTCCTAAACAAAGAAAGTATGATTTCCAGTTAGGAGGCTGAACAAGTTTTTCTGTGCTCCCACATGCTTCAAAACATGTAGATTTGTTAATTATTTTTTTCTAAACCTAATTTCAGATGCGTTTAAGATAATCTTTCCTACTTTTCCACTTCTGAGCTGGTTTCTCAGTTTAAAACAAGTGATTAGTGAATTGAACCAGTTGAAATGAGTAAGATCTATTCCCTTCACACATACAGAAGAAGCTACCGCTGTTAAAAGCTGATTAACCTCTCCTGCATCTTAAGTAAATCTTGGTGCCAGGTCAGCAGCTTCCTTTCACTTGAATGTTTTAAAACTTCAGTAAGTAACACATGCAGCTTTGAGAACTTAAATCATTGAAGAAAAGAGAATTTCAGAAAGCAATTATAAAAAAATTGTGTTACATTTCAAATTTTGTATCAAACAGATGTACGTATGTTGTTAAATATATTTTTAATACTCTCACTCATACAACATGATTTGGATTACATATTGTTATATGAAGTGTCTGTAATGACACTGTAGCCCCTCTTTTCAGCAAATTGCTAAAGCAAATAGAAAATGCTATTTTAAATTACTAATAGTATGGCTTTAGCTGTGATGACAGAAGTTATAAGAGATATGAGAAGCAATCCTTTATTAAAAGCAACTGAAATAACTGGAAGAGTAGACACACTATCAGGTTGAAAAGCTCTATTTCAGGTTATGCAAGAAGCTTGAAAAAGTATGAAACAGGAATATTTCAGCTTGATGACAACAGGAACAACATCTATTTTACTAGATAATCTTCTTGGCTTGAACGCTACTACAGGATCAGGCTTCAGCTAAAACAAATCACTGTTAAACGAATCACTAGCTTTTATTTAATACCTTGTAGTACTTAGTAGATTGCTACCAATAGCTTGTGATGAAAAGCTGAAGGAAGAATTTTCTACTGGATCTTAAGCTGAATGCTTATTCTTGCGTAGTTAAAGCAAGCATATTCAAAGCATATTCTCATATATATGAGGTAAGAAGGCAAGCAAGTTCTTACTACATTTTTCTTTTTAGAGCTAAGAAATCAAAAGGCTTCCAAAACCCAGTGTAATAAAGACATAAATACTGCTTAACTACAAACACTGCCTTCACAGCTTCTCAAAGATGTCTTAATATTAAGCTGGTGATAAAAAAACTCAAAAGAGGACACACTAACAAAGCATTACAAACAGAATAATAGAATATCTGAAGAGACAGGGGAAAAAACAAACAACCCAATCACACAAGGTTTAAAGGGGTTTCTAATTGTTCTTTAGGTTTTCATACCTGAGAAGAAATATGGATTCTTTTGATTCACCATCAACCACATTTTTGGGGCGCAATTCAGGCTGAGTTTCTGTTGAAAAGGGAATACAAACTTGCATTCAGAAGTTAAAAAACAAGTAAGAATAAAGCAAGACTGACAAAATTGACAGGACAAAATAATTCAAAATAACATCATGAACAGTATTACCTATTTTAAAAGAATTGCCTGGTAGGTTATCTGCTCTTGAGGATGACAGGTTATCTGGATTTTTAGCAGTACCCACTGGCTCTTTGGCACTCCAAGACACTGATGACTCTGTGTCTTCACTGCTGTTTAATAAAAGATATTAATTACACAGATTAAAATAAACAAGAAAGGATCACATCCATTATTTATTGCAATTATTAAAATGCAGTATAGCTGTCATTCTGTAGAACACAATACTATTGAAATATTATACACATACTTTTTATATTAGTAATAGCAATGATGAAAAATAAGTTTATAGCAAATAACTTAGAGAACAGTAAAAATTCTTTAGCTTCCTCAGTAGAACTTGCAGGAAAGGAATTAGAAAAGTTAAATTATTACCCCATAATACCAGAGCTATAAAGAAATATTTAAAGCTTTAAAGACCATTCAAGTCTTCACAGATGAAAGTCACAAGAAACATACTTCTAATAACAAAATCTGTAGCCTAGATCAAGATCAATAAGAACTACCTCTGTTTTGCTTTATGATTTACATGTCACACTGGATTGCAAGTTTATTGATTCTAGTTGTTTGGGGACTTTAATATACTCCTCTATTATTCACATGGAACTGGGTCATGTAACTTTCCTGAAGGCCAGTCAGGACATCAAACCCACATTGTGAAGAAAATACATGGACGTATATTTAAGTACTGAGCTTCTTTTGCATGCCAAGCCTATGCCCTATGTTTGCCATATTTGGCAATATGGCAATATGGTGAGTGCAAACCTCAGCGGGTATTTCAGAGGCATTACAAAAACCTTAGAAGTAAGGTCAAATAGTAAGGCCAATATTTTGTAGGAGGTTAAGATCCTTCTGATTCTCTGACAGACTTATGTTTGAGGAATTCAAAGATGATGACTGTGGTGGAGGTTAACATAAGCCTGCTAAAACCTTGAAGAAATTCTTACTTTGTGGTATAATCTACAAATCTTGACTTCTTACCTCCCTTGGTGGCAAAAGCAATAATAAATAAACAGGCAAGGAGCCCTATAATAAACATTAACAACAAAAATACTGCAACACTAGTACTAGAAATAGGTATTTAACAACACAAGAGAATGTTAAAACAGACCGAACACAAAAACATACAGCAATCTGAAAGAATGCTATTTTCACATTAGTACCTTAGATTGGAACCTAAAGTATCTTTCAAATATTTAGAACAAAAGAGCAAAAAAATCAACAATAAATATCCTAATTCAAAATTTAAAACAAATAAACAAACAAAACCCAGCAAGGCAACAGAGGTCTTGAAGAAGCCTAGCTTTTCAATACATAGAACATATGTTCTCAAAGGGTTTGGGTTTTTTCTGCATATATAACAGTGTAGAGTATTACAAATCTTGAAAAAAAATACCCCATATTAATGCTTTGTGTCACAAGCTCAGAATATGGGTCAGCTGCATCCGCAAGGATATAAGGCTGAACCACAAATCTAAGATGCTTTGTGATGCTCTAAACCTAATGCATAAGCAAAAAAAATAAAACTCACTAAAGAATAAACTGACCCATGTTTATAAGATTCTACAAAAGCTTCAAAAAATTGTAAGTCAAATTACTGTGCATCACTGTTAAATAAACAAATAAATGGAAATGAGAGCAGTTATTCCAGCATTAAATTTTAACACATTCTATAGCCAGGAGGAAACAAACAGTTTGAAAGCAAACTGTGTAATACACTAATAGGATGATACAATTCCTAACCATCCAAAACTGGACACTGTTTTTGGCTTGTATTTACTATAAAAGAAATCTTCCTTGAAAATCCAGTACCTTGAGCATGTGTCTCTAGAATCACCACCACAATGGCGAAGGGATCCTTTCCAGAATGAATGCTGCAATAGGTCTGTCCAATTCAGCCTTTTGAAAAGCAACAAATAAACTCAAAAAGCAGCAGCAAAGTACAACTCCAGAGATATACCAGACTAGGTTTTGAACCCAGTGACACTACAGAGCAATTAAACCTGTTGTTTGCTTTTATCTGATCAACAAGTAAATTTACTTACGGGATAAACTTTTTGCCTTAAATCAGAATGGCTCATTCAGGCAACACAGACATATGAGACTAATAATGAAGGAAACTGCATAGCCAATCTCCACACATTAATTAGCTAAGCTACCCTATAAATTATAATCTCATGCTATTTAACAATATATCAGCTATAAATCAAAGCCTCATAAAATAGATGCGCCCATTGCTCTGGAAAAGCAAAGCCACGCAATTTTAAACCTGCCTGTTACAAAGTTATCTATTTAGCACCAGCTACAAAAATACAAAGATATACTTCGTCAAAATATTGATTCTGTATGGATTTATATAAGAAAAAGCACAATTTGATTTTTTATATAAGAGATTAAGTAATTTTTGCATTCCTTCTCATCTACAAAATACTACACATGCAGTACTACAGCAATTTCTCCAAAGGTGAAAAAAAGACAATGCAAACAATTGTTATGGATTAGATGGTTTACCTTTTCTGAGGATCCTTTTGAAGCAACCCATCAAGTAAATTAATGAACTCAGCAGAAGGTTTGTGAAAAGCAGAACCTGTAAATAGAAGCACCACAGGAGATAAGCATTTGGCAGCAAAACCAACCATCACAAAATATAGATCATGCTAAACAGTCTTTTTAGCAGTAATTTCATCCAAAAAAAACCTGAATGTATGAAGAATCTTAGATGTACACTCTTTGAATTTCAAAAGATCCTAAAAAAATCCAAACCCCTCAAAAACAAAAATCCCACCAACACTTAGTCACTAAACCAAAATTGTTTCTATGTTAAAAAAGCACTCTCCTCAAGTATCATACAGCTATTACCAAAAAATAAAGTGGATTTGAAATCTGCTTAAATTGCAATTAAATTTCCTCCAACAATGATAACTTTAAAAGAACCACTGTTGCACCCCACTATACAAAAGAGGCTTCCAAAGTTCTTATTGAACTGAGACGCTACTTCTAAGAGCTCAGACCTATGAAATGCACTTTATTCACTTAGAAAGCAAAATCACTTTTGTAACTGAAACAAGCAACAGCAGTTTTAATTCTATTGGCCATTGTTTTCACTACATTACCATGAACTTATAAGAGACACTACTATTTAAGGGTCTCCAGGCATACCACTGATGCCCAGTATGACTGAGATAAAAATTCCACCCTAGAAAGTAGATTTACTTTTCATTCTTAATACTAAATGATATGCCTGTCTGTCAAAAGGGAAACAGGTGTTCATCATTAACAGGGAGAAAGTCCTTATCAGAGGAAGGCAGTGCTAACATTTGGAGAGCTAACAGATTCCTGCAATCAGCCTCAGACGAAATAGTGTAAGCAATAACTTTAACTTTCTAAGTATTATTCTGATTTGATTCATTTAACAATAACAGAATAACAATAACCCTTTGGTGTAGGTGGCAATGGATCTTCACGTAAAATCTTTTCAATTAATTCAGAAAAGCTGTCTGAGAAGAATGGTGGTCTTCCTGCAAACAAACAGAAGTGTGATTCACAGATTAGGCAGACTTCAAAATGGCTGTTAGATGCAATGATATGATGAGCTCATTTCCCTAAAGAAATATAGAAAGAAATACAATTCAGGCTGAGGATATTTATTTATCAAGTTCTTTTGTCAATTTAAATACAAACCCTTGAATTAAATTCTCCTACTATGAACAGCAAAAGAGACTGTAGACAGAAAAAGGCACCAAAGATGGAGGTCACCATGATAGCCCTGTATATGTTGGCTATGAAACAACAACAGCAGGAGGTTTAGGCAAAAATCTCAGTATTTGTGAAACTATTTTGCTCCAACAGATCAGTGTATTATTTAAGACTTCAAAAGGCTGCACTGTAATTCTTTTTCGTGATGAAATTTTCCTTCCAGTTGCAGCCAATGCTAATATGTACTTTATCTGCAGGAAACCAAATGAGTAGTTTTGAAAGAGAAAACTCTTTCACTAGTATAAAGGTCAAAATAATGCACCCAGGATATAATACTGAGGAGATTAAAAACATTATGCTGTCAGAATTCAAGGTCTGCTATAATTTTAAATCACAGTCTTTAAACAATACATGCTGGTTAGTATTGTAAGATTTAGATCACAGTCAAAAAGGTCAACTTAACAGTATTACTTCACTTGATTACTTTGTAAGGACCATTCTATTAAAGTAGATTTAGTACAGTCTTCGAGATATCTTTAAAACCTGCCTCAAGGTTTTCTACGTCTTTACTTCCCTAGAAAGTCAGTAAGAATTTACTCTGGGGCCATAACCTGTTTCCATTATCACAGATATTAAATAGATACACAAACTTACAACCTGAAAACATTTCATAAAGTATACATCCCAAGGACCACAGATCACTGGCTTTGGAGAAGTCTTCTCCCTTTATTGCTTCTGGAGCTGCATATAATGGAGAGCCTACAAAATACAGCATGTGTAATGCACTTTGATTATTCATGCAGCATTTATCCTTTTCAACATTTCAATCCTTGTCTCACACTTCCGTGAGATATGATCTTCACTTAGTATCAGAAAACTGTAAGTTTTACTATAAGTAGTTTCAAATGAAGTTCTCTCCTTTTACTGAATTATGCAGGATTATGTACACCATTTTGTTGATTATTTCACTTTTATCCACCAAGGTGATTTGTATTACTCTTTTGTCACACAATGATTAATGCAAAGAATGTTTTGATATGCCTTGACAGCTTCCGGAGCCAAGTAAATTGAGCAGAATGGTAAACCAACATCATTCTCACATGAGTAACAGAAATAATTATGTTGCATTAGGTTTGGTAGAGGTTTCTTGTTTGTTTTCAAAAGCTAGCCCAAGACAGAAACCTTCATGAAGTTAGAAAACTGGTACAAAACCAAGGTCACTAGACCAGAAGATCACTGATCAAAGCTAGTTATAGCTATATTCACACTAAAACACTATGAAAACATCACCTATCAAATTATAACAGCTTATTCACAAACCCTTTTTATCTTGATGCAGAAAAAGAAACACAGTTTCTATTTTGACAGTAGTTCCCATCTAAACACTGATTCAGTTCTCAAAAATCTCTTTGCAAATTACACAAACTCAGCAAAAGTGCCAAATACACACTCCTTTAAAAAGTTTATTTTGGATTCTTTTGCTCTTGGGTTTTAAGTAACAAAAGGTCATTGACCACACACATCAAAACAGCTCTTCTGAAGGGCAACAGGAAAGAGATTAAATTTGTATTTCTTCCTGAACAAAAATCTGGTCTTGGTCTCACCATTTCCACTGTGGACTTTCAGCAGGAGACAGCAATGTATTAAGAAAGCTCTCCTTGTTCCCACAGAATATTGCTATGAATTCCATTCTTCTCAATAATAGTAACTGCTATGACACACCATTATCTTGGAAACAGAGGTGTGTGAGATGCTCTGAGATGACAACTAATAAAGATTAGAAGGTTACAATCAAGTTTCTGAATTTTTCCTTCTCTCTGACAAAAATAAGACTATTTGCAGTCTAGTGCAAACTGTAGGGATTTGATGTCAATCTTCAAAAAGAAACCTAAAGAAAAAAAGAAATCCTGTTATGTTGAAAGTTTCTTATACAGGTATACTACAGTCCACGATCACCTACATATGAGCTTCAATCCAAAAAATAACTTTAAGTCTATTTACAAAAAGCAGGAAAAGTCAGGAATTGTTTATACGTTAATTTCTATGACAGACAGAAGTGTCTTTTTTCCATGTCTAGTTAAACCACCTTTGTGAAACTTCAAATTATTAACACATGCTGGTACATACAAGTTCTTTTCTTTCTACTCACTTGCAGGTGTTACTCCCTTTGCAAGTTATGATCTCTCCGAAAAATCTTCCTTAAGAGCTAAATTTTGGGTCTGAGCTTACTTAAAAAAAACTAAAAAAAAACCCATCCAGGATAAGTTAAACCTGCTTACAGAAAATGTGCAGACCATGCTTTCCATTGCAAAGACACAGGTAAACACATTTATCTTTACAAGCGATAAGACAAAATCAGTTCTTTGGTTTCTCTAGAAATTTAGTCAGCCCTAAAAGAACAAACAACCACTTTATTTCAAGGTCTTCTCTCCAGATTACTTCAGACAAAAAGCTTTTTCCAACTTTCATTCTGTCCCTTTGGTTAATTTTTGTTAATTTTGGCTAGTAAAAATATCGCACCTCGAAATTTATTTTTCAGGTATCTTTGTGGAGTGCTTTCACTGACATCTCCTTCACCCTCTTCAGATCGAACTGAAGCAAAATATTCTTCCAAGTTTTCACCATCCACTTTAGCCAAGCAAAAGTTATTGAGTTTCAAAGTGCCAGGCCCTTCTAGCAGAATCTAGAAGAATAAATAAGATCCAACATACAAGTATCATATACTAAAAGTGATGACCGCTGAAATTTCCAACACAAAGTATAAAATAATTTATTTTAAGAAAATAAATAAATCACAACATCAAACTATTTAGGTACATGGAGATGATCATTACAACTGAAAACACTGAAAAGTTTAAGTGAACACCAATACTGTCTTTTTTTCTTATAATCAAAAAATTAGACTCTTACAATAGAACCCTTACGAAGTTTAATTTGTACTTTTGTTTACTCATTACTAAATCCCAATGAAAAATGATGGTACTTACTGTAGAAAAGAAAGTAAAAGTAGAGCATATAGGAAAACAGTGTATAGAAACACAAAAGTGTAGTAAAAACAAACACTGCTTCATTTGAGGAGTAAAAAAATAAGTGAATCAATTTTATTTAGCAGAATATTCCAACGATTTTGTCCAAGATGACAAGAGTTTTCTCTATGCAGTCACTGCTTATTCTCATCATTAAATACTTCATAATCTCAAAAATGGTGTTTGAAGAAATAGCCCATTCAATCAGGGAGGAGAAGCACTCTGTATTTGGTGCTTAAAGTAGTACTTCACAGCAATATTATTCTTTGAAAGAACACAGACTCATCTCCGTTATGCATCATTCACATATCTTTTACTGCTTTGGATCCAGAAAGGACAGAAACTGAGTAAAATTGTGCAAGGTATTAAGAAAATTCAGAGAATGGCAACTTGATCACTGACAGATCAAGATCAAAACCAGTTACTGTTAAGCAAGAATTTGTGGTTACATTCTGGTAAATACATAAATTAAAAACAAATATGGACTTTGATAAAACTACATATTAACTACACACACACAAAATCAGAAGCTACATGAAGATCTGTATTTTTATGCAAAAGTAAGACAACTTAAATGGCATTTGGAAACAACAGAAAAGGTTATTAACAAAGAAAGTTTAGTTAACTTTACTTCCTCGTTATCATTTTCTGTGACTTCAAAATGTTCTGCAGCATGACAGAATAGGTATAATTACACAGTTATATGTCCAAGGACAGAGAACTAAAATCCTTAATTATTCAAATTAGTACACTAAATAAAAAATAACCTATCACATTGTATCAAATACAAAACAGGGTAAGAAATCAATTAGATCATAAAATATCCAAGCTATGGACTTGTCTTTCATTGTCTTCACATATATTATAAAGCTCAACTGCCCTCCAACCTCAGGTAAGATTCTTCCAAATAGTAAAACAGAAATAATGGATTAAAAGCTCATGGCATACAAAGTAACATGCAGTTTCCCCTATAAATAAGGCTGCTTCTTACCTTCCCTGGTGTCAGTTCACAAAAGATAATTCCAAGCTTATGAATATGGTATAAACCAGTAATCAAATCAACACCAAATTCTCTCACTACATCTTCAGGTAGATGTTCATCTTGAGCAATAACAGATTCTAGAGAACCACCTGAAATACATTTACACATATTCAGCAAAAGCATATAAAGAAGATGCCATACAAATCATTCCCAAGGACATTATGCAAGCTTCTTCAAAAGAAGTCAGGTAAAAATTAGTATCTGCAAATACTAAAAATATTTGAGATTATCCAATAGTTACAAAATCTAAGATCTAAAGAAAAAAATCCATTTCCAGTATTGTGACAAAAAAAAAATAGTCTTAACTTTGACTACAACAAATTGAGTGCATGACTTCAAAATTACTTTCATATTGATTTATTTTACAAAGGAGACATCAGGAAAAGAAGAAACAGAGGAACTGTGCCAGGTCACAATGCAACAGCACCCGATGGGTTTACTCAAATTCCTTCACCAGATCCCTGCTCCATGAGTTAAAAGAATAAATAATACCAAGAGCAACCATCAATTTCTGTGAACAAGTGCTAAAGCTAATGCCAGGCAATCATCCATGGAATTCACAGACAACAGAAGTAGCAAAGCTGGGTTACATTCTGAGAGTCAGAGGTCAACAACATCCAACAGGTAAATTCTCTTGTTTGTTCTTCAATAGTTTAGATTTACACGTATGTTGAAAAAAGATAACTTTCCTCAGAGATCCTGCCAAACTCATCTATTTCTAAAAATACAGAAGAAAAAAAAAGGAAGTTGCCCAACCCAAAATTGCAAGCACTATTTAACCTTCCTGCATCACTAAACCAGTAACAAACTGGAAATCAGAATCTGGAGTCCAACTTGCATTCCTACTTCCTTTTTCAATGAGAACACAAGTGTGAGACAACATGGTAAACACATTAAGAGGAAGTAAAAAGAAGACTGTGTTTGCTCTTCACATGGTATCTCTGTAGAGTTCTTTTCTTGACTCATGGGCCCCAGTTCTTTCATTTTCATCCCTTCCCTGTTTAAGAATTTAAAACAAACACACGAAAGACTAAAACACCACTTGCCAGGTTTCTCACACAAATCCCAGCTTCCTCTCCTAACAAGTCATACTTATATCTGTCTAGACTCAGACCATCCTAACATGAGTCTCATCCTAACATGAGACCCTGCTCTGTCCCTCCAAAATCACCACCTTCCTTCTCCAGTAAATCCAAACAACCCTTCCTCTGCTTCTGATCAGATTACACCTGGAAAGCCTTCCAAACAGCCCTCATATACATCCTCTATCACCTGTGTCCTTCCCCAGGCTTCACATACACTATGCTTTTCCACACTGAATGTTACTGTTTCTCTGTCCTTGCAAAAATCTCTTCTCTCTCCCCATTGCCTACTTCCTCACATCCCAGGTATGTCACCACACTCATCCCATTTTAGTCAGTTATGTCTTAACTCATCATAGGACTTGAACTTCTAATCTCTTTTCCCACAAGCTCATTGTTAAAACAGCCTTCCTCCTCCTTCCTGTTCCAGACTGCTACTGCAAACTGCATATTCGACTCCCCCAAAATCCCTTTCCTCAGCCTCATTTGGTCCTTTGCTACTCCTGCAGCAAGCCTGTTCCTCGGAGACTACAGTTTGTATTTTGTGGATTATGGATCCACTGGGTTATCTATTACTTGTATCTTAGCCAAATCATGCAGGTTAAAGATACAAATTTATGTCCTTGAATGAAAATAGGGATTAGGAGAGGTCCTCATAGGAAAGGATACTAGATCTTTTATTTCAAATCTCAACAGATTTTCCTGACCTTTTTTCCCTTTGCTCAGTAACTTCTTTCAGAGAATAGCAAGAGTAGAAGTCTGTCATCACAATAGTCTTCAAAGTATTCAACACTGTTGAATGTTAACATTATTTTATTTCTAAGCCTTGTTTATGCTTTTTAGTAAATCAGTCATTCTTTAAAAATCAAGCCCGTATTACAAAATTAGTGAGAAATCTGTCTTATTCTGTTTGTAAGTAACTTAGCTTCAAGACACACCCCTTGCAGCAAACTGCAATACTGCAAGGTAAAAAAATACATCATAATTGTTCAAGCTGTAGTCAATAAAAGGCTGCCTGTCTAACAATATGTGCCTATGAGTTAGACTAAGCATATAGACCAAAGCCTCCATATGAGTCAGTAACTTCACTTTTAATCACTGAAAGAATGACCTGGGTTTTTTCCAGAACTTGTACCTTCTCTTCAGTATTTTTTTGAAATAGAATTCTTGATAGAAATAGAGGCTGTGTGCAATATGGACTTTGGTTATGAAACAAATAAGATACCAAAATCTGAACATTCATCACTTGCGCAGTTGGCCTTCTTTTATTTCCATGTGGAATAAGGCACGCTATCGGGAGTTATCACAATCAAAGAAAGCTTTACCAGATTTCTTTAATGGATTGATGAGAACATCTGAAAACTCAAAGAATCACTTAAGGCAGTTTTGGGCTCCCAGAGCTCCCAAGTTAACATCTTAACATATAAGTCAAGATACTTCTACTCAACAGGAAGAAAACTAAAAATTCACTATTAGCTTCAGAATTGCCCTTTGTACATTATTACTTGATTTGCTCCTTGCTGTCCTTATTGTGCACTATAAAATGAATAGAAAATGCCAAAGCTGTCAGTTCTTAGAAAACTTCAAGTAATTTTTACTTAACTACCCTCCAACTAATCACAATTTGGTTTTAAGTTCACCTGAGTAGCCCTATCTCTTCAGCTATTAAAAACCAACATGATGCTACATCAGCTAACATACATATACAGTGAAGCAGAGGAGAAACGTTATTTCAATTAATTTCTAAAAATATTTCAAAAAGAAAAAAAGCTTTTGTCCATAAATAGGATTCTCAAGTTTATAATCAAATAATTACTAAGTTTTTTCAAGGATCTAAGTATTTGTTGTGAAGAAACTGTTATGAGAAGTCTCTTACAAATACTTACTCTATAAATTTTTATCATCTGAGCTTATCTTACTTGTGCATAATTCTATCTTACCTGTGCATAATTCCACTACCAGCCAGAGATGGTTGCTTGTTTCATACCATTCGTGAAATGCAACTATATTCCTGTGTTTGATTTTATGAGTCAGACGAACCTAGAACAAAGTTTTTAACATACATAACTGGAGAATAAGAAAAAAAAGCATTATATTGACTTAAGGTTGGGAGGGAAGGCAGGAGGAGGATGGACCACAGACAGACTACAGCTTTAATCCGGATCAACTACTTGTTTTCTTAACTTTTTAAAGGTATTTAAAAACTGGGGGGGGGAGGAGGAGAGAGAAGGGAAGTTCCCCAATCCAAAATTATAAGCATTATTTAACCTTTCTGCATCACTAAAACAATAACAAACTGAAAATCAGAATTTGGAGTTAAGTTTACATTCCTAGTTTCTTTTTCAGTGAGAATACAAGCGTGAGAGAGCCTGGTGAATACAGTAGGAAGAAGTAAAAAGACATTTTTTTCATCTTTCTTAACCTTATTAGGCAAGTGCAATCATTCAAAGGTCCTTAAAAATCTGTATTTCTATTAAAACTACATGGACTAATCTCTACAGAGGCCTGTGTAACTTATCAGAGCTGTAAGGTATCCCCAAGAGCTTTCTAACAGTACCCCATGCCAGAGCAGGGGAAGAATGTGAGGAAGAAGGAGCAGCAGAGACAACGTATGATGAACTGACTGAAACCCCCATTCCCTGTCCCTCTGTGCCACTCAGGGGGAGGAGGCAGAGAAGTCAGGAGTGAAGTCTGAGAAGAAGAGAGAAGTGAGGAGAAGGTGGGTTAAGATTTGTTTTTATTTCTCATTATCCTACTCTCATTTGATAGGCAATAATCTAATTTCCTCAAGCTGACTCTGTTTTGCCCATGACAGTAACAGGATGAATGTTGGTGAATTAGATGAATTGGTGAGGAGTGAGTGATCTCTCCCTGTCCTTTATCCACAAGCCTTTTGTTATATTTTCTCTCCCCTGTCCAGTTGAGGAGGGGTGTGGGTGTGATAGATTGGCTTTGATGGGCACCTGGTGTCTAGCCATGGTCAACCCAACACAGAAATAAAATTTATTTACTGGAAAAATAAAATATTTAAATGTCTAATTGTATCAGTTACAGTTTCTTTTCCAGAAAGTGCATGTTCAAAATGTTGCCAAGATTTCATAAAACAGAAATAATTTACCTTAAATGCTATACTTTCATCAAAAATAATTTCTGCTTGGTAATTAAGAGATTGATTATTTACTGGAAGGTATTACTACAACTGAATTTACACAACTAAAAGCAAAATAAAGCAAACTACTACATGCAAGTAACTGTTTTTAAAAGTTCTCTGACACATCATAGAAACAGTAAGCCTGTAAACATGGGTTTATGCATATGATTTAAGCAACAGTAAAAACACATGAAGAAATAAATCCATTAAAATAAGACTCTATCTCAAGTACAAGAATTTAAAATCTTAAGAAGCTGATCTAAATGGTGACAAACTTCATGTGAAGAAGCACACGGCATTTTTCTATTACCTGTGCTACAGGGTTTTGTAAGCTGTTTCTTGTCCCAGATTTAGCAGGGGAAGAAAAAAAAAAAAACAACAAACCTCCGAAAAAGCAAACACTACTTACCCAGTTTGTTATTTCAGCTCTTTTGCATTTATCAGTGCAAAGAATAGCAACAAAATTAATTGTTCCCTTTCTTCTTCCTTTATAGACAACAGTCTTATTTCCTCTTCCAATCTCCTCATACAGAATGAAGTTCTCCATACTTAAGGATGCCCTACAGGCAATGGATTGGAAACATGGTATTAGACTCATAAACAAATAAACTTTGAAACAAAGAAGGAGAAGGGGAAATCATTCTAATTTAATAGTCATTGGTGTATAGTATTTACCCTCCCAATTCCCAAAACTAGGATTATATATGTCTAGCAAGTATATAATGCTTTCAAAGAAGGCCTCTTCTCAGGTGATACGATCCAAATTCTGAACAATAGGATTTTCTGCTTCCAAAGCTCTTAACACATTCAAAAAGTTAGAAATAGCCCTGCAGCTACAAATTCTAAATATTTCATCTGCAAACAGTAATCATATTGCCAAACTGAAAATTGCATGTTCTACATAAAACTGCTGTCCAAATGAAAATACACTGTACTGAAAGCCTTGCAAAATAAGATTGCCATTTCTGCCCAATGGCACTTCAGGCAAATGTGCCCCTGCAACTTTTCACAATGTAATTTAAAACTGCCAAATACCAGTTTAATCAATGCAACTGAAAACCACAGGACTTTATGAATATTAATGTTCCTAAGGATCATTTTCATCTTAAGAATGCTTTAATTTACATATTTAAACAAATGAAATAATTGTCATTGGTTGCAAATTTAGCAGGTGACATTTCCATATTTAAATAGCTAGATGCTTCTCACAAGAGTCTGGTCAATTCTTTTGTTCCATGATTATTTTCTCTGAGAATCTCAGAGCAAGGGGGGAACTGGCAGGAAAACAGTGAAGCATCTATAATACATGAAGTAAGTTCTGCTTTCCATCCTGCTCCTCAGCTGTTCCACTGGGTGAAAAGCAGAAACACAGAAAATCCCAATACCAGCACATTCAGAAACAGGATATATTGATAGCTACTCCTCAGTAATCACCTTGTAGTAAATTCTTCCAGCTCCATGACAGCTTCACATTCTTGCCTAGTTCTTCCAACTACCAATTTAATTAGCTACAAGGCAAGCAGTTGTTCTTTCTCATCCCTGCATGGCTTACTCCATTTTGTTTATAAAACGGCTTTTTCTTCAACAAGACCAGTTCTCAATGCAGTTATCCTAAGACCACAGAAAAGCAGCATACTGGAGAAAGAACTACAACAACAGAAATTATGAGTAAAGATGGAAAGGAAGGGCTTAAGTAGAGCAGCTGCAGATGCTTAATCACAGATCACAAACTCAGTTTCACTTTAACTCTTTCATGAGACACAGAGCTCTCAGAGTGATAAAATGAAGACCAGGGAACACCTAAGTTTTTAGTCAAGACTTCAAAATACAACAAAGCATTATGCAGCACCAGAAAATTAAATGCCCGTCACTAAAATAATGTTTCTTGCCAGAACATCAGCAGGTGCCAAGTACAACCCAGGTGATCCAGAATTCTCAACAGACATAGCAGCCTCATGACTCTAGGATTTCCTTTATCAAAGATAGTTACCAAAGACAGAATTTTTCTTCTCAAAAGAAGAAAGAATTCCATCATGGCAATTCAAAAGCTTTCAGATTAATACTGTAAATTAGTTTATCTAGCACTAAGCAAACAGCTAGGTACAGCCAGCACAAGATAGGATAGGAAGGCTTTTTTTCCTAAAGTTATCTATAAGAACAAGATGATTATACCACAATCAGTGTGCCAGACACCCCAAAATAAGGCACAAAGATAAAGCTTCAGAACAGATCAAGGTGTCCATTTCTTTACCTCTCTTTTCAGATTCACACCATTCCTTATGTTCTTTTTCTGGACATCTTAAAAAAAACCCACAACCAACCAAACAAAAAAATCCTCTCGGTATCTTCCCCTAATATACAAAGATTCCAGAACATCAATGACATAGAAATGCATTCAGCAAAAGCGATGCCCAGACTACAGCCCACCCCCTAAATTTACATGTCCACACTCCCTGCCTTGCACCTCTTCTTTCCCAAGAATACTTCAAACCTGGTATGTGCAACTTTGTCACAGGACTGAAGCATATATCGATGTATGAAAGATATCTCATATTGGACATCTGAAAAACAATCATCCCCTCGTGAACCAAACCATGCAAAAGTATGCCAGGCTCGGTGACAAGTACAGAACTATCTGGTTATCTGACAAAAGCAAGACCAGTAACACACAAACCCACACTGGGACTGAGCAGTCATGGGGAAGGGAAATCTTCATTGCTACCTCATGACTGGTGGCGCTTTCACAGGCAGGTTAGCTAGCCTCCAAGAGGCCACAGGGAAAAGCAAAGCATCTTGTCTTGCAACCCTAAATCTCAAAAGTAATGGCTATGCCATAATTTCAGTACACAAACTAATGGAGCATGACATGCAAGACAGACTTTCAACACCTAGAATTCATTAGTTTTGACATAAAGTATGAAGAAATCAAATAAAGTACACAAAAAGTACAAAGAACCATCTCGAAGGGAGCTAGCTGCTGTGGAAGCCGGCCACACCACCGCCTGCGAGGAACCAGGTCTGAAACTTCACAGAAGCATCCAAAGCAAGACACTGCAGTTGCTGAGGGAACAGCATTTGCTCTGGGCGCCAACACATTGTTCCCTCTCCTCGTGAGAGGATGGACACGGAGGAACTGAGACCTCCTGCAGTCAAAGCTCTGCGGACCCGAAGAGCTGCACTGCAGCCCCCGGGACTGGAACTAGTAAGTCGGAACTGGACATTCAGATTCAATCCAAGGCGCCTTACAATCCAGACTATTCCATGACTTCACGACATGGCCGCGGGTACCGGACTAGGACGGGAGGATGAAGTGAGGGGCGAAGGGGTCGCTCTGGGCGCCGCCGGCCGTTAGGCTGGCACTCTCTAAGGGCCGTTAACCCACCCGCAGGACGAGAGGTGACGGGTGGCGGATAGGAAGCGACAGCCGTACCTGTGGGGCAGCGGATGGACCAGGCAGCAACACTGCCGCCGCCGCCATCAACCGAAATCACCTCACGCCTGGAGCATCCCATGACACAAGGAGAGGGAGGAGGTGTTCTGGCGGGAAACTGGTCCCCGCACACCACAAAATACAGCGAGCGGGAGAAGCAGCGGCACAAGAGTCACAGTGAGCCCAAGGACTGTTGTGGGTTTTGTTTTTATTCTAGCGGTAACACAGAACTAGGCGTCCCACTGGTCTGTCCTGCCTCCCCCCCCGCGCACAGCTCGAATGGTCGCTACCCCTCGCCCGTATCCAGGAGACGGGGCCAGACGCCGGAAATAGAGCGGAGTCACCATTGGGCCAGAAGGCGCTGATGTCAGAGCAGGGCCGAGGCCCGGCAGGAGGTCCCGGATGTTGTGGGTTGCAGTCGAGACAGGAGGGGGCGCAGCCGCTCGGTTGCCGGGGAGCCGCCGGAGCGCAGCGGGGCGGACCGGGAGGAGCCCGGCGGGGCCGCTCGGGAGGAGCGGGAGTCCTCGACCTTGAGCTCTTGGTCCACGTTGTGGGGCTTTGCTGTTAAACCGCCATGGGCCGAGCATCGGACAACACAACAGGTAGCGTTGTCAGTCCTGTTACAGCGATTTGTAGGAGCCTAATTGACGGCTACTTTGTTGTGACAACGTTGAGCCCTTGAAAAGAGTGGTTTCCAGTTTTTAACTGGCAAGGGGTGTTTTCACTTTATTCTTCATCCTAGGGAGTGTTGGTTTGGGGTTTTGTGTTTGGTTTTGGTTTTGCAAGGCCCTTGAAAAATTCAAGTCGGTATCTTTTCCTCACTGCATGACAAAACATTTCACGTTTGGGCTGGCTTTCCAGAGCAAGTTGAGTAACGTTCCAGGCACAGGGTGCCCAGAGAAGCTGTGGCTGCCCCATCCCTGGCAGTGTTCAAGGCCAGGTTGGACACAGGGGCTTG
>WYDI02013457.1:0-59670 GCA_009867235.2 Psittacus erithacus
TGTGAGCTGTAGAGGCCTCAGATCTACCTAATGTGTTGTTTGGTTAAATATATGTGCTGCCTTGGATTTGGTCGTATCTGTTTGCATAAAAATCATGGTTTGTTGTTCCCAGAAACAGAAGTGTCATTTTGAAGGCTTTTTTTTTCTCCTGTGTGTACTTGGTAATTTGAATATGAACTTTTCTATGATGGACTCTAAATATAAATATATAAAAGTATATATATTGTCAGCTCCCAACGGTTTATATCAGTTTTCATCATCCTATAATTATCAACAAAGTGATTGACATATGTGTAAACAGAAATTTGATTGGAATGCTAGGAGAGTGAAAGTTTATGAAGGTGCGGATGTTGTGCTGCTGAGTATGGTGTCCGTGCTAACACTGGATGCTTTTGCTTTGCAAACTGGATCTACTTCTTAACACTTCGCCCTCACTGGAGATCATGAAACTCAGGAGGAGAAAGAAAATAGCAGAATAAGCCAATGCATCTGCACAGATGATTGCTCTGATTGCTTATTCCAACTTGGAAATTCATTACATGTGCTCTTGATAACCTTAAACTTGTACTTGATATTTGTGTTGATCATTTCTGTAGTACTTTGTCTTTAAAATACTTCTTTTGTTACAAAACTATATAAATGGTGCAGATCTTTAGTGCAGCCATGTGGGTTCAGCACAGTTTTGTTCTGGCCCTAATGAGAAAAATTAGTCTCAGACTCCCCTTCTGAGTTGTAGAAATAAGATGCAATAGTAACGTCACTGTCGACAGCACAAGACCTGAATTTTAACTTGCAAGGATGAGCAGCTATGTAATATCTCTGAATTGCACTTGCTTAATTTATAGACCTACTACTGGGAAATTTTCTTCCATTTTGTTTCTTTAAATGGAGCTTTTGAATGGATTCAGGCTTGGCTCTGGGAATCAGCCTGGATACCAGCAGATCCTATGTGTTTTAACCGTAGAACCCGTGCATTTTGCAGCTTCAGCCCAGCTGATGTCATTTTTATATCAAAATAATACTGTCAAAGTTAACTGCAACTTTGACCTGTCTTTTCTTATGTTTGCATAGACTATATACTTTTCTATTGAAAGCATAGGCTTCAATGAGCTTTTAAAATGAAAAGCAAAGGTAAATCAGTACTAATAAGTGAGACAGCGGTGACAAAGATTAAGGTAGACATGCAGTGCTAGGAAGTGGTTTGGAGGAGATGATGGATCTCGGAAAAATGTAAGGATTGGCCATAGGGAGATGAAAACCACCTGCTGTACTGCAGTGTGCCAGTACAGTTCCCCTCTGTCTTTGTTCCTGGAAGTAGAGCAGTTCCTGATTTTTTTATTTTATTTTATTTTTATTTCCAGTTTCCTTTGGCTGTATCCCTACATTAGGTGTAGAGGTGGAACTCTGCTGGGCAAAATGGCTTTAACTGTGCCAGCCAGTGTGCCCATTTGTGTGTCTGAAGTTATGATTGCAAGTACCTGCATACCTTTTTGATGGGGCACTAAATCTAGTTTCTCCGTTCATCATCTGACTTTATGAATAACTAACCTTAGGGTTTTTTTCCCCACTTCTTCACAATCCACTGACTCCAAAACTTGCCTGTTTTAGAGGCCATGCAGTTGATAAACTTATTTTTCAGCTTTTAGTCTCTACCTATCTGTAGCCTCTTAACCTAGCTGAGAACTTGAAGAGCATGATTCATAACCATAGCAGTGGATTTCTTCATATTATGGAAAAAGAAATGCTGAAATATGGTCCCAGCAGCAAGTATGCTGTTTGAGGTTCTAAAAACCAAAATTTAAAGGAAGAAAAAGCCCCAACCACTCAGCTTTTACCATGGAAGTATTTCCATTTGCAACTTTGATCACAGTAAGAGTAGTACTAACTGAAATCAGCAGTCGCATCTCTGAATATTGACCTGCCTCTTACCTCTGAATCAGAAGTGCTAGTAAAAAATTCATGTTCCACCTCTTAAGTCTTTCATGTCAACCGTTATCATATAAGGTAGGAATATTTTCACTAATTCCCCGTGGATGCTGTGCATGGGGGTTTTAATATAGGACCTGTATGTTGCTTTAGTTTGGGAGAACGGACAAGAAGCTGTATCCTTTTGTTATGTTTACATGACAGTGTGCCAAAGTTACTTACTGTGATTTTAGAGGGGTTTCATGTTGAAGAAATTCACCCATTTGAAAGATAAATGAAAAGCCCTTGAAGCAAATTGCAATGGAGTCTCCTGAGAACTTTTCTTACCGTCTTCAGAGCAAGAATGGTGATACTGTTTGTTTTGCAGATTTTCAAAACATAGTTTGGAAATGGTTTTTTCAGTTGGTTTGAAAAGTCTGCTGTACAGAGCTTGTACTTTGTTCATTTTATAGATGGAAACCATCCTTGAGAAATTGTTTAACTTAAATAAAGAAGAATGCTTTATAGATAAGTGTGTGGTGGTTAATGTAAGTGAGTCAAACCCAGAAGTGTGCCTGGAGCTTGTAGATTGAAGTGGTTTTCAAACGCTTCAGTTCACTTTGTTGTTTTGTGAAGTTCCTGTTCTAAAAGTGTGTATTTCTGGGTGTATATTTGCTTTTATGAAAAGCAAATTTCTGTTTTCAGAGAGTGGTTTGGGTTGGAAGGGACCTTAAAGCTCATCCAGTGCCAGCCCCCCTGCCATTGGCAGGGACACCTTCCACTAGACCAGGTTGCTCAAAGCCCCATCCAACCTGACCTTGAACACTGCCAGGGATGGGGCAGCCACAGCTTCTCTGCACACCCTGTGCCAGTGCCTCATCACCCTCATGGTGAAGAGTGCATCTTATTAGAATATTAGAATAGCTCCTTCTCCTGCCCCATTAGGCCTAATAGTCTCAAGACTTGGACTGTCCCTGCCAGACCTCAGTAGGCCAAGCCTGGCAGAGCATCCTGCAGCCTGCAGGATGATGGCAGCAGCTACAGGTCTCGCAGCTGATGGGAGTGCCTGTCCACAACTGCTTGTGTGGTCTTTTCTGGTCTCTGTTAGTGCAGGGTAGTAGCTCAGATGTCTGTAGTGCACTTGAAGCTAGATCTGAAATACTCAAAAATCAAAAAAAAAACCCAAACCCACTCTTTTCAAGAAAGGTGTTTTGTGAGGCAAACACTTCACAGGTCTAGTTCAGAGAGCCTGCAAATGAACTTGCACTAGCACAGTTGGAAAGGAAGCAAATCTTCCATGGTAGGTGATGAACAGCTGTGAAAGTGTGAGATTCTCCTATTGATGTAAGATGACACGGTGCACAATTACAGCATCACCTTGGTTGGTAGGGGTGAGCAGCAAGCCAAACAAGATTCTCTGGGAGGGTAAACAGAAGCAGAAGAATAAATAAGTAAAATATCTCATCTGTGATGTTTTGTCCAGCTTCAGAGATGCCTCAGGTGAGTCAGTTCTTGGGATACATCCTTCCTTCCTGGTTTGTGGCATGCAGGACTAGGACCTTTGCGCCTAGTCTGTGAAACTTAGCTTTACAGTAAGCCCCAAGGACAAGATCAGCTCCCCTAACCTGCAGAAGCAGTTACAGGAGAGATTTAAACACTTCTACTCTTTGAGGAAGTTGAAGATTTTTACCTATCAGGCTCTAGGTGCAAACTTGCTGTCCCCATGTGCCAGTAGTCGGTGCTTTGGCTCTTTTCAAAAAGTCTAAATTAAATCGAGCAGATAGCTCTTTAATATTTATGGCTGGCAAAACCAGAACAGTTCTGTCAAACTGCAGTAAACTAAGAAACAGCGTTTTGCAGATTGTATCTTGAGAACTCAAATGAGGATTCTCCATCTGAAATGCCCTTTGACACCTGTGAGGTGGCAGGTAATACTAAAAGATAATTACAGCAATTTTTTGGCAGTAAAAGCTTCTCATCTAATCCAGTGCTGACTGTAGCAGTCTGTCCCTTATGTATCTGCCTGGAGTCTTACACATTTTCTGTACATGCTGTTCTCAGTAACCTTCTTAATATAAGTATCAGGACCGAATACACTGTCCAGCAATGAACTGTTCAGCAAATCTTGCACTGCTACTGACCAGAACTCCATTGTTTCCTTTGCCGTATATTCAAGTATATGGAAAAAAACCAAAAAGTTTCTCATTCAGTGTAATTCATTTTCTGGAATTCCAGGTAATACTTTTTAGCCAGTTTTGATTCATGGGTTTACTCTGCTTGCCTTTGACTGCATAAAACCAGGGGTATTTATGCCTCTTTTGCAAGGGAACTTTTAATAGTTTCTGTTTGTGGATTAACAAAAGTGTATTTTAAATCCTTAATTTTCCAGAAGATGCCTGCATGCATTTGGAAAGGAAAACAAGTATTGGGAGAGATTAAAGAGTATGATGTACTTGAGGTTGAGGTAAGGACCGTTAGTGATCTTGTTTAAAGTGGTTCCTGCAGAGCATTGTCCAGTTCCTGGCTGGGGTGCTACTGCCATAACCTTAATTATTCTAAATTGCTATATTTTTACAATATATATATTTTTGTATTACAAATACCACAATCCACTTTGCCTTACTTAAATGCATATTAAATATAGTTACTCTATATATGGTCCTGAGTTGCATGTGTGTATCACCTGTGCCCTAATTAAGACTGAAATACGGTGAATAATTTCATAGCAGTAACTTGTTATCGACACTCTGGTGAGAGGCTGGTTCCTGCACAGAATGATTTCAAATGAATAGAAACCACTGAGAAAAAATAGCCTGGGATAATAAGCTGTGATTACAGAATGAGCACAAATGTCAGGGTTGCATCTTTTGTTAGACTGCACATTTTATTTACAGCTTAATATCCAGTAGCTATTTTAAGATCTGCTAGTAATCAAGCTTAAAAACTGGGAATAAAGTCAGCCCACAGATGTTCTCTCTGTACAGCCCTCCAAGAGGTTGTCTGAATGGATGAAAAATACTCTTCTGATTTGATTTTATCTGATCTGATTTCTGGCAGCACAGCAGCATGTTGTTACTCCATATGCGGGAAGAGGGACCTGTTTGAATTCAAGTTCCTATTTCTACCCAGCAGGCGTTTTTAATCCAAGTATATTTTTTATTATTATTAATTAAAGGGATCTGGAAGTAGCAAAAGGCTGCTTTCTGCCATACCTACATGTATTGATTATACCTCACCTTTGGTTAATCTGGGCATTGTGGCAAAAACTGGGTTAGAAAAAGACTACCAAGAGCCTGTTGTGGTGTGGTTGTGGCAAGCACGGCTTCTGCAAAACACTTTTAACTTTGTTAACCTCTGTGCCACCTTTCTTCCTGCCCAGCAAGTTGTTTTTGACGTGGACATGAGGTGGGCTCGTAGGTGGCAGCTTCATGCTCAGCTGAGCCAGCCTATTTGTTGATGCTGATCCTGCCTCTTTTCCCCTGGGCTAGCATTGCTGCCTGTTCCATTGAGACAATTAAGTGAATAAAGGAGCAGGATGAGATTAACTTTATTGTTGTCTCTCCATCTTAGGGAGTTGAGTTGGCCTTATGAAGGCTCTGGAGAGCCGAGGGATGCTCTGTTTTGCTTTCAATTTGAGATATCTTTAATGATGATAATATTTTCTATTGCTTATACCAAAACAGCCTTACTGATAATATGTGAGTCTTAAGCCAGCAACGCCTGTAGTGGCAACAGAGGAGGAAGAGGGAGCAAGGGAGATAAAAAGTTTTTAACATAACACTTAGGCTTAGACAGCCCTGAGAAAGAAAACGCTCTGTGTTATCTGCAGTGTGTGTTCTGTGAGGTATGGTGTAAACCATTCACCTACTGGTTTCAGAATTGTATACAGATGTTGCTTTTGCTTTTCCTACTGAATGAGTTGTTCAAGAGAGGGTGACATCTTTAGGTCAGTGGGTAAGGGTCATGGCTTCTGCCGTAGAAGGAGCTACAAGAGATGACACACTTACTGGTATCTTGATGTCTAAGTAGAAAAGATGAGGAAAAAAAGTGAAGGGGGAGAGAAAGAGGTGCAAAGTGAGAGAAGCAGCTGCAGAGCTGCAGCTTACAGTGTATTTCAAAGTCAGTAAATTCATGGTTTAAGGCAAAAATAAGATGTAGCTGTCCTGTGCCCTGTAGCATGAGCTGTACCATCTTTAACAGTGTTCCAAGTTCTCTGCTTCTGTTTGGATGTGACCTCCATCAAGAGCATTCAGCCTGGATGTAGAAGATTGGATACAATTATCAGAAGGTCTGAAAGCACGTTAATAAGATGTTTAACACATCTTGGGAAACTGATGAATTTGAGAATTAGGAGATCTCATTTTTCAGCTGATGCAATTCTCTTCCTGTCAACTCTTCCAATATAAGTTTCATTTAACAAATAACTACGACATGGGTTGTGATGTGTGAAGAGCCCTGTTAGTGGGCTGATGATTTCTGTTCTGTCAGGGGCTGCCCTTCAGGGCAGGAGAGGTTACCACTCCTGGATTTGGGGGTATTGCATGTACAAAAGAGGCTGGCTGAGTGTAAGGCATCCGCAGAGAAAATGCTTGTCTGTGTGCTTCTCTGTATGGTATGGCTATTTCCTTGTTCACTTAAACTTACCAGACCACTGCCTTTTTATCTGTGGGAAGTGGCCTTCCCTTTCCCAGGAGATGAGCTTGTATTTGTCTGGATCCCCCTGTGGGAGGGCTCAGGCCGCAGGCCCTGCTGGCAGCTCCGTTTTCTTTGGCGGAGAGCCCTGTGACACAGGTTTCCTGAGGAAAGCCGGAGATGGCAGCGGGACAAATTTCCTGCAGGTTCCCTTGTTTCAGTTTCCTCCTTTTGGCAGAACAGAACCTGATTTTTTTCTCATGGCTGTTATGGGCTACAAAGAACAGCTCTTAAATTAGCCCTGAGGAGGTGGAAGGGTAGAGAAAGTTCGTTGCAGGGAGCTTGGTCTGACGCATGTAATAAGCACAGGCTCTACCTGATGCGACTGATGAGCCCTGTCATAGGCACAGCCCTCTCCTTAGTTTGTTTTTATTGTTTTAATTAACTTTTGGCAGCCACACCAAGCACAAGTCCTGTGGGTTTTTTCAACCGCAGCTGTAAAGTTGCAGCAAAGCACTTTGGCCATAGCTTGACTTGGGAGGATCACGTCCACCCAGGGAGCATCCCGTGAAACTCAAGGCCTGTATGAAGGTGCCAAAGGTACAAAATATCCCACCATAGTGACCCTTTGTCACTCTTCCCTAAAGCATTCCTGCTCCATCTTCTCCCCACTGCTTTGAGCAGCTCGGAGATCTACAAACCTGCTGTTCTTACAACTTCTTTGGGACACTTGTGTGCTGTTTGGACACAGATGCTTTTGCTGGACATGCGCTGAAGTGAGCACTTGCAGAGTGCTGTGGGAGGAGCTGAGAAGGGCAGAGTTCTTTTCACCTATACATTGCTTGTGTGCACCCATGTGGGTAAGGGCCTGGCATGTGTGATGCTGGCCCTGCTGCTGCTGCCTCTGAAGACTGTCCTCCTGCAGGGTGAAATGCTCCTCAGTCCTGGGGACTGTGGAGCAGCTGGGCTGCTCCAATCTGAGAGGATGCCCCTGGGTTGTCCCATGGTGCCTGCCAAGGGTGAAAGCATCCCACAGCATCTACCTGATGGGGAGGGAGGGAAGGCAGCACACAAACCCCTCAGTGCCCTGCAGCATTGACAGGAAAAACAGGATTTAGGTCACCTGCCTAGGGAGCGGTGTGCTCTCCACTGAGTGCCTCAGTCACGCAGCCCTGAGGTGATGGTAGGAGGGAAGGGGAACTTGTGAACCAGATTGTAAATCCCCACAGCCCAGGTGAGATGTTACGCTTTGTTTTCAATGAGGGGAAAATAACCTTGCAGGCCCCCATTTTTAAATGTATCTGTCTTAAGAAGATAGAACTGCTCATATGTTGCTGGATGCTTCAGCCTTTGCATTAAACAGCAAACCTCATCCACTGCTGATTTTCATTAACCACATGAGAAACTGGGTTAAGCTACCCCAGGCACTGAAACCCTGCTGGCTGCTGTGAGGCTGTCATTGTTGGAGAGGCTCTGTCAGCTAGGAAGGGGCACTGCTGTCTTGCAACAATGAACCTAAGTGTGTTACTGTCCTGGTTTTGTCTGGAATGGAGTTAATTTTCTAGTGGCTGATGCAGTGCTGCAGTTTTGCTTTAATCTGAGAACAATGCTGATAACACACCGATGTTTTAGTTGTTGCTCAGTAGCACTTACCCTGATCAAGGACTTTTCAGTCTCATGCTGTGCCAGTGAGGAGAGGCACAAGAAGCCAGGAGGAAGCACAGACAGGACACCTTACCCAAACTAGCCAGAGGGGTATTCCATACCACAGCACGTCATGCCCAGTATAGAAACTGGGGGCAGTTACCTGGAAGGCCCACATCACCACTTGGGTTGGGCTGGGTATCGGTCGGCGGGTGGTGAGTGGTTGTATTGTGCATCACTTGTGGGTTTTTTTGTGGGGCGAGGTTTATTCTTTCCTCTCTCTCTCTATTTCCTATTCATAGAACCACAGAATGGTTTGGGTTGGAAGGGACCTTAAAGCTCATCCAGTTCCAACCCCCTGCCATGGGCAGGGACACCTTCCACCAGACCAGGTTGCTCAAAGCCCCGTCCAACCTGGCCTTGGGCACTGCCAGGGATGGGGCAGCCACAGCTTCTCTGGGCAGCCTGTGCCAGTGCCTCACCACTCTCACTGTGAAGAATTTTTTCCTTATATCTTATCTAAATCTACCCTCTGTCAGGTTAAAGCCATTTCCCCTTGTCCTATCCCTACATACCCTTGTAAAAAGTCCCTCTCCAGCTCTTGTAAACCCCTTTATGTACTGGAAGGCTCCTATAAGGTGTCCCTGGAGCCCTCTCCTCTCCAGGCTGAACAAGCCCAGCTCTCTTAGCCTGTCAAATTCTTAGTTCTGTTATTAGTATTGTTTTATCATTATATTTTGCTTTCAATTATACTCTTATCTCAGCCTATGCATTTCTTATATTTTTTCCAATTCTCCTCCCCATCCCACTGGGGACTGGGGAGGGAAGCGAGCAAGCAGCTCTGTGGTACTTAGTTGCCAGCTGGACTTAAGCCATGACAGTTATAAATAACTCCTCATTGTTCAAAAATAAGCAGTAGGAAGAACTATTTTCTTTCTCCCTTTCTGTTCCAGCTTTCTCCCTTTTGGACAGTGTCAAAGGGACATGGTTTCTGCAGCACAAAAGCAGAGCTGGTTAGGAGCAGCAGCCATAAAACCAAGGAGACAACAGGTAGGACGAGCACATGGGGAAACAAGTGGGGTCTGGCATATCTGGTGGTTAAACCTGATGCCCAGGCATGAGGCTGTTTCCCCACCTGTAGCTGCAGGGCAGGATTTCCAGCACCACTGAGGTTTGGGCTGTAGCAGGGAAGCTGCTTCGGAGCCCAGTTTTGTCAGGCCCCTGCTCTCCCTTGCTCAAAAGGTGCCTGCTCATCAGTCCTGCAGGCTGCTGTTCAGGGAAGTATTCAGAGAAACGTTCACGCCAGTGCCTTTCCAACCATTCATGATACATGATGTACAACTGGCCTGCAGGACCACCCTGCCTCTACAGATGTTTCCATTGACATTTGGTGGTGCTGGATTGGGCAAATCCTGAGAAACAGATCCTTCGTGGTGGCCTGTGGGAACAAAAGTTCACAAATCTTTTACTGCAGAAGCAATAGGAAGCTGATGCTGGCACGCACTAAGTCCTCTCGAGTGTCAACATTTGGGGTGTGCATACTTGCCCCAGTGCAGGCAGAAGATGAGCATTTTATGCAATGTGAAAGTAGCTTCTGAAATCACTGTAGTGCACAGTGCCTTGAAATTGGCTGCCGTCACCCCAGGTAAGAGAGTGCTGCTGAATATGGATGATATTAATCTGGTGTCTGTTGTTGCTGACCAAGACCCCTGTAAGGAATGCAGATGTTTAGCAGCTGGTCTGGGTCCTACTGAAGAACTTTTCAGGTATGTCAGAGCTTCTCCAGGGTCACACGCACCAAGCTCCCAGCTGCAGTGACATATCTCCATCAGAAGCGCTAGTATCGCTCTGGTTTCACACAGTTTATTAAACCTGACCTGCAGTACTTGGTCACGCTGATTGCTCAGTCTGGCTGCAGAGTGTGGCTCATCTCCATGTTTGGTTTAGTAAATACTTGACGTTATCCGGTGCCTGAAAAGACAGAAACTGTGGAACGCTGCAGTGGCCATTTTGAAACTGCTTATCAGAACGGAGCAGAGCTCTACCTATTCTCATGGGATAGGCACAAAACAAAGGTGATTTTGTGAACAGAAAGATGTTATGCTGTACCAGTGTTACAAAGCTAGCTGTTGGGATGACTCTCTTCCATACAGTCTCAGAAGTAGCTCTGTACTGGGAGTGGGTTGTTGGGAACGGTAATGGAAAGGACTGAGAACAGGTGAGTCAGGGGGAGAATGAGAAGAGGAACAGTGTGCACAGACTGGAGGCAAGCTGACAGGTGCAGAATGGCGCTTTTCTCTGCAGGTGTCTGATGGAGACTTCCTTCTGTGGCTGGGTGGGGATGCAGCTGCTGATGTTTGGAGACCAGGTTTTCAGCCCAGATGTTCAAGAGTATGCACAGTAATTCATGTGCTTGCCTTTATCACCAACAGTAAAATCCTGCCATGTTCTCGGGGAGTCCTAATCTGGCAGAAGGAACATCTAGCACTTCCTGTAAGGCTGAGACCCATCCCTGAGTCATGGAAGTACGAAAAGAAGCGTATTTCGGCTTGTTGCACCTCAGCGTGTTTATGTCGCAGTTGGTACCAGCTGCCTGAGGGGCAGTGCGGGGCGAGGGCTGCACTGCAGCAGGCGGGCCTGGCTGCTCAAGGGGAGCTTATTCTCATCCAGTTTTGTGGATTGTGAATTCCTCAGGAGCCTGAGAACCCGCTTTGCTGCTGCTTTTCCTTGCATGAAGGAAGGATTGCAGGTTCCCAGGCAAAACCTGTGACAGGAACAGACTCTGAAAAGCAATAGCGCTGAAGTTGGCAGAGTACATGAATCCAGTGCCACTTCTCTGATGCAGGTGCTCCTGGGGAGTCCCATCCAAGCCCTCACCTGGGGACCTGGGAACAGTGAAAGAGGGGCGGAGCTCTCTGGCTCCTTGATTCTCATCCCCTTTTGCCTTTCTTAAGCTCTCATTCCCAAAGACAAAGCTGTGGCTGGCAGAGCACCTGACCTGGGCTGTAATCTAAGGAAAGTGGAGTGTGGAGATGGTCTCTGAAGAGCTGAGATGGCTTCGCTTTGCAGGGGTCTGATGAGATGCCGTTCATTACTGCGTGTAAAGTGCTTGTTTAAATATCGGATGAAGGTGCTTTAGGGAGTGCCTGTGCTTTGACTTAATGATGGCTGGGGTTACTCTCCTCTGCAGTGGCTGTGACTTGGCAACTTTTTCTCTCTGCCCTTCTCTAGGGACAGAGGGGCAAGTGGAACAGGATATTAGAAAACACCACAAAATGGAGCATTAAGTTTGGCTTAATTAAGAGAGACTACATTGCTGGAATTATTAATTGCAAATTCTCTTGAGGATGGTTTCACAGGAGATTGAGTTACTGCAGGCCCTGGCCTGATCTGAATGGATGGCATTGATCTAAATGACAGCGCTGAGGTTATGCGCATGTGTGTCTCCGTGTTAGTCAGATCCCAGATTTCATGATTCCACAAAATAAATTCATTCAGTTAGTGCGTAAAGCTGATTTGCATTGCTTTTTGACAGCTCTGGTCCTGTACCCCAATTACACACAGCATTAGCTCTGGTCGCTGCACATCCAGGGACCAGGGAGCAAAGCAATGTGCTGCTGGGGGGTGGCTCTCCACCCTTGACAGTGAACCCAAAGCCATTCTGCTTTGGTTTATGACATAGTTGAACATCTTGACTGCGGTGCGGCTGGCCTCACTGCAGGGGCTTGTGATCATCTCCTTAGGTCTCTCCTGCCTCTGTGTGCTGATGCAGTGATGTACAGAGCCACTCGCAGGTGCCAGTGCTGTGCTGTGTGTGGCTGTTCACATCCCGGGGAGCCCAGCCACCTGCCAGGGTGTGTTCCTGCCAATCCACCTCCCTGATGATGCACCTACACATTTCCGGCCCTGGCACCTGTTTATGATGTGCCAGCCTCCACAGTGTCCTTCAGGTAAGCACTGTGGTTTCATTGCTGCTTGATCTTGGGTGCGATGTCTCAAACGCAGAAAAGGAACCTGTTTCTTGGAGAGGCTGATTGTGTGAAGGGACCAGCCTGTCTTTCAGACCAGCACATTCTGGGTTGTCAGTTCAGACACCTGCATGTTGAAAAGGTTTCTGAGAGTTTGGCTTTGTAGAACGTCAGAATCTCTCGCCCTCACCCTTTTTTGTTGGTAGCTAAGCAACTTAAAATAAAAGAGTCACCTCCCTAGGGATTGGGTCTACAGAGATATTAAACAGGTCAAGGGGCTCACTGCTGCTTGCTTCTGCTAGTTTTATTTCCCCTGAGAATCTGTGTTTTTCTTTGGGCAACCTAGATGTAAACTGAATTTCTTTCTGTGGAAAACTCAACTTACTACAACGAAACACCATGAGCAAATCAGACACCCCAGAGAGATGACAAATCACAGCAAGGTCAGTGTTCAGCCACACTCGCACGTACCTGAAGGATGCTCTGCAGTCTGTTCCCCGGTGGATGGCTCTGTCGCCACGGGGGAAGGACGGAGGTAGGCCCAAGGCATGGGGGCATCTCTACTGTGGCTGTTGGCAAAGAGCCACTGGAACCCCATTTATGTGTTCCCCTGCAAGTTTGCTGATCCCTCTGTGGATTAAGGTGTAAACCAGGTCATAGTAATTGCCAACTTGGAGCTGAGAAACGGGTCACCGCAGATGATGCATGCCTGGTTTTGCCTGCAAATGACAATGATTTAGCAGGTAGGTTGAGAGTTTGGGTGAGTGCCATTGGTGGTACAGACAAACCTTGCCAGGAAGAGTCAGAGCAGTACAGACACTGATATCTCTGAGACCTGGGACAGCTGCCTGTGTCCTTGTGTCCACCCATCCCTGCCCAGAGGTGGCTGGGGCGCATCCCAGCTGGGACACATGCGGGGGTAACTACCCCTTTCAACGCCTGCGTGCAGACCATGTTGAAAGGCTTTTTAAACTCAGTTCTTGCTAAAGAAAATGACCTTGAACTCAATGGCTGGATAAAGATGTCAGGCTTTTGCTTCTAATGGGCTTAGAGTGAGAACCTGTAATTTAGATAGATAGCATTTTCTCCCTCTCCTTTCCCCTACACACCCAGAGGATGAGCAAACATCTTCCCCATCTATGCCAGAAAAGAACGAGACAGAAAAGCACCCGGTAATATATATCTGACTGTATTTCAAAGTTGTTGATCGTAAACAAACTTTGTTGAAGAAATAAAATCACATGACAAGTGATCAGTGATAACTATAAATCCATTCTGTTATTGTTGCCACACTTCACATTTTTGGAACTCAGAATTTAGCTCATGGTATACAAAACTTGTAAAAATTTATTGCAAGCGTGCCTTTGTGTAGAACAAAACTGGTGTCACAAAAGTAGTTCCCTGTCCCATGCAGAAACACAGTTGTGTATCTCTTACCGTGAAGAGGTCACGCACCTGCATTTCCTGAAATGACTTGGCTGTTACGAGTTTGCTCTGAGAAGTCTTCGAAAGAAACAAAAACCCAAGGGGTGAAAAAAAAAAGGGAGAAAAAAGCCACTGCAGTGAATGCTTTACAGCTGGGATTTACACTGCCAACAGAAATCTCTAGAATTATAAAGAACATGGAACTCTGCAACAGAACTGCAGCCGCTGATGCTGAGCACAGCCCAATGGAGTCATCTGCGAAGCTCTCAGCCAGCAAAGGCTCGTCTTTGCGTCTGGTGCCGTCACTGCTTTTCGTGGAATGTAAGTTGCACGTATTGAAAACCAAGCTTATGATATGTCCTTTTATCGAGAATCCCCATTGTTTCTGTTTCTACCGTGGCGCTTCCTCAGCCTGTGGCTTCCATGCTGTGCTGACATGCAGTGGTGCTTTTACTCCAGGGTTTATGACTACTGAACATGTATAGTACAGGGAAAAGGCAGGGAGGGAGGCCAAGGATGTAGCTAAAGCGGGGTTCATGTCGCTAAAGCAGCTGTGCAGGGTCGTGCTAAACATCAGCCTTTCCTTTTTAATTCAAAAGCAGCAGGGGATGGGGGGGGGTACCCATGCTGGAAAGATGGGAGTTAGAAGGGATCACCTGGCTCTTCTCCCTCTGCGTGCCCAACCTCTGAACTTTCCTCTGCCTCCCAAGCCCACTGTTTCCCTTAAGCTCCTCCTTGTGTCAGACTGTGTGGATTAGCCTCACCTGTGTGGGATCAGATTTATCTCTGGCATAAATCTGAGTTTTGCCATCTCCAATCTCACCCCAGACCATGGGGTCAAGCTATTTTTAGTGTCGGTACTGAAAGATTTGGCTTGTAACTAGAAGAAAACTCCAGGTTGTGAAAGTAAGTCAAGAAGAGACAAGCAGGTTGGTTTCCATCAAACGAGTAACTGTCTCACAGAGAGGTGTGAATTGTTCAGCAGTCACGTTTTGCATACACCTTGACACATTAATTGGAGAACAAGACCACAACGTTACTTTGACACCAAGAGAGTTGGGGCTTCTGGACAGATGAACCTAGTGTACAGGGCTTTGCTTTCTGGTTTGTGGAGGTTTTGGGGTCTTTATTTTTTTGGTAACCAGTGAAAATAAGCAAAAATGCTCTGTTTGAAGTCCAGATCACACTGTAAGTACTTGAACAGTGAAACCATTTGCCAGTTTTATTTTTAGAGACAGAGCTGCCAGAGCTCGGAGCGAACTGTATGGGCCTGGCCTCTTCCCTTCCCTAGTAAAACTTCTGACAGTAGCTTGACTATGAAGTCTGTTTGTCCAAGGAGCTTGGATCCCAAATCGCACTCCTCTTTCCCCTCTGTGTTTATCCAAGCAGGTCCCTGCAGAGCTTTTTCCCACTAGGTTCTTCATCCAGGCATCCCGCCCCCCACCCCGACATTGCATTCAGGGGTTGTTGCAGTGACATCAAACGAGAACATTTGCACAGTGATGTTGTTCTTGATGACTCTTGTTTCACTTCAGTTACTTGCAGGATTTCCATTTTATAAACCTCTTCTAATCACTGCTGTAAAAACTTGCTCTGAGTTACATAGTACATAGTTCGTGTTCCAAGAAATAGACATGCCTGACTCCCTGTATTCTCAGCTCCGCTCCATGTCAGGAATACAATTTCTAAGTCTTCCATTTGCCAGTTATGGGAGGGAGGGGGAAAAAAAGAATCAGGCAACACTGATGAAAATTTGTCCTAATTCAAATTCAGTACTTGTAGTTATTTGTATAAGAAAATAAAGCATGGGTAAAGTGTTCAAGGCCAGGCTGGACAGAGCCTTGGGCAACATGGTCTAGTGTGAGGCATCCCTGCCCATGGCAGGGGGGTTGGAAGTAGACGATCTTAAGGTCCTTTCCAACCCAAACCATTCTATGATTCTATGTTTCCATAGATAAGATTTTTGCACTACACATCTAATACAAGCTTCTAATTACTTCTGAAGAGTGATACAAAAGGGATTTACCACTTAAGGCCTTTTCATGATACCTAACAGCTGTTCACCAGACCCATCAGAGTGGAAGGGTTTAAAAAACAAAACAAAACCACCAAAAAACCTGCCCAGATATGTCAAAGCCCCCTCTTTAACAGCCATCAAAAGGATCTAGAGCTGAGGAATGTTACAGACATTCCTATGGGAACAGTGGGTGTGATGATGCTGTTACCTGTTTCGGGTCCATACAAACCTGATGAGGCAGCACTAATGGGGCAAAGCAACACCTTCACAGTGATTACAATTAGTACAGGCTTCAGAACCAATACCCTGTTTCATCTGAGATTTGCAAAATAGCAGAAAAGGCCAGCAACGTAACACTACAGCAGTAAACTGAAAAGCCAGCTCACTATGGTCACCTCTTCCAGACTGACTTAGAACTGGTGGGATAATTTGGATGGTGGGAAGCAAAGGAAAGCATAGGGGAGAAAACTTCTCCAGGACTAGATTTCTGAAGACACAGGGCCATCTCTCAAAAGAAGAGGGAAGAGGAAGAGATCCTTCCTGTACAAAGCACAGAACCTCTCAACTATTCCCCAGCAGTGAGATGACAAAAGGGGCTGCACCAGTTCATAATGCCTCTGGAAACAAAGGTAGGTTTGGGAAGAACAAGAAGGAGTATTTATCAAGTAGCACTGGGATAGGCTTGCATTTGAGCAAATGATGATGTGATGTGTCTGCGCAAAACATCCTAAGTAATGACAGGCCAAATATATGCATGTTTTGAGCTTAAAAGTTCCGTCGCCTTTGTGAAATGTTGCTAACAGTCCTTTGACACATCAATGTTTTTCTCAACCAGACTGAGATGAGGTCTTGTTTTACAAACAACTGATCTTACATCAGTTCTAGCAACAAGAAAGTGCCATGGCAAACTCCACAACAGAGATGGATGAAGACTTCATACTCCAGCTAAGCCTTGGGGATTTTTCTCAAGTCAGTCTTAGTAATTATTTGCCTGAATTTCACATTGATTACTGGACTATGGCAGAGCTTCAGAGTCTCCATTTTTCTCCTCTAAGCTCCTTACACAGGCTAGACTGCTATGTTTTTCCCAGTTTTCTCCCACTTTCAGTGCCACTTGGTTTTGACTCGCATGTATACGGAGTACAGAGCTTTTGCTGACAAAGTCCTGCCACCTTCATGGTGGAAGGATGTTCAGCATGCTTCCATTTCTAGTTTGGAAAAGTGCATGTGAACAGGAACCGAGTCACTGACAATGCAGAGCATGGACTTAATCAGCAGGAGTGTAAACTCCACTTTACAGTTTCATAGCTCCCTCACCTGTGCTGTGCCTCAGTCTCTGATTAGGGAAGGGAAAGGAGATAATGAAGTCTCATGAGTGCTGAGGTTGACAGAGCACTTTGCAATCCTTGTGCCAAAAGTGGCACTGGTGTACAGACTTACCAGTGCATCAGAATTCCCCACTCATCACTAAAATCAGCTCCAGGACTAGGACACTAAGACATGTAAGACTGAGATATTGGAGGCTTCTTTCACTACTCACCAGCTCAAGGCGGACTGCTAAATAAGGAAAAAACCCTCTTCAGCCAAAGTGTAGCTGGAGGTAAAGAAGGGAAACACTGTTGTGAATTGCTGTCCTTAATGTCAGTCTGGAAACTGACTAAATTCATTTTTCTCTAGGAATTGTCTGAAGAAAACAAAGTTGTACCCATTGCAACACTGAGATTTTTACAAATTGGGATTCTCTGATTGTCTTGTAAATGTACAAAGACTGGGGTTAGAGATCAGAAGTGGAAAATGGAGATGAGATTACTGTAAACTGCACGCTAGCGTCAAGTGCACAAATGGGCTGAAGTAAGGAGTGGCAGAGTTTCTGCAAGCCCTTGAAGCATTTTTCAACTGAGACAACAGCTGTGTAAAACCATTTCACAGTGGCTTCTAAGCTCTAGCAAGTAGTATATTACACACAGGGAGAAGCAATGTTTCCCAAGAATGGATTGGGGCACAACAGACACTTCTTGAAAGGAATATCGTGCATAGGAGGAGGTCAGTATGTCTTACTCATGGTCTTGGTTCTATGAAAGAAAGTTTGCGTGCTACAAGTAATTTTCAGTTTTCAGAAGTACGTGTGAATGAAAATTCAGTTCAACAGGAGAGAAGCGAGCCTTGATGCTCCCTGGTCTACTTCAGCTTCAACCTATTTAATCCCCCCCACCCCCCCGGGAACACTTTAGAGAGATTCCTCTTTGACCTGGTTGGCATTTCCATTGCATCTTAGCTACTGCTGAGCTTTAAGATCTCTTGCCCAGATCATTTTGAGTCTATACAGAAAATATCCCCCAAACAACCCAAACTTGCTATCATTTCACAAGCCATTGCACAGCTAACGCATGTGGGTGCACACTATAACTAGCATCCCTGCACTACTTTGAGACTAACCCCCCATTTTTTTCCCCTCTAACTAGGGAGAAGCTTTAATGTCACAAGCAGGTGGGGAAACAAATCTGAGCAAGCCAGTCTGCACTAAAGGAAATAGTACAGAAGCTGAGCTGCAGTTAAAAAACTTCTGCCTTTTAAAAGTGAGTCAGTTTCTTCCTTTACTACTTTGCCTTGTTTGTAGTAACACAGAATAAGTGCAAGATACGTTTTCCAACAAGGAGGAATCATAATTTTCCCCAACCCTATCCACCCTCAGCCAATAAATGGAGACGATGAGGTGGGAATAGTCATCTGTAGATATAGACTATGCTTTGGTGGCTTTTCTTGTTGGCTTTGAGAGCCAAAATTCAGGCAGTTTGCACATATAAATATACGTAAATATTTCTGCTTACTTATGGAATGTCAGTGCATGTTTAGGGCACCAGTTCAAAATGATGAGGGATGGTTAAGGCTAAGAAAACTAAATTCATTGCAAAGCTATAGTTTTGTCTTCGTTTTTCTCCTTTACAAAGGAGACTAAAGCATCTTCCCTGTAATAGTCAGCCACTGTGTAATCCCCCATCAACACCAATTCTAGGGAAAACTACTCAGGACCCAGTCCCTGAGGCAAAAAACTAGGAATTCATGGTTTTAGCTCAAGTAATGCACATAAGTAATAGTATACATTAGTGGAAAATTAAACATTCCAAGGACTTGGACCGACTGACACCTGAAAAAGAAAAGGCATTTTCTGTACAGGATGGTTGACACCGAAGCCTTTAAGCATATATAGCAATGTAGCTATTGGCCAAGGGCTTCAGATCTCTCTTGGGCAGCTATGACAGCTGGAACATGCTATGCTGACTCCTCAGAAGTGCCAAGTGGCTCCAAGGAGGTCCTGCAAATCTTGCCATATCTGCTCGGGGAATGTGCACCTTGCAAACGCTCCGGCATTGTGGGGAATTGCAAGGAAGCATTTGCATTTTTCATTCAAGCTGTCCCATCAGCAAAGGTCAAGCCAGACTTTTCCTTACTGCCCTGATTTTGACTATCATATACATCTACAGACCATAATGAATGTGCAGCTACTCTTCCTGTTTCAACATAGGCTGGTATTGTCTGAAGCAAGGTGCAATAAGAACACTATTTGCCTTCAGGTACCTCTGTGGAATTCCCTAGAAAAAGGAAACTGAAGGCTTATGTTGCTGAACATTGCTTTTCATTCCTCACCCTAGCTCCTCTCTCCCTTTGAATACTTGACAAGAACCAGCTACCACACTCAGTCTGAAGAAGGGTGGTCTTAGTTCTCTGCAAGGCCAAGAAGTCTTGAACTCATCCTTGGGCTCCTATGCAGCCTGACATTGCCAAGGACTAGAGCGGTACAAACCCTCTCCTTCCTTTTGAGGCTTGGAGGCCTCAGTGCACAAAGTTTTGTCCTTTCTTCCACGTTTCCTTGTTGGAGACCTTGCAGACTGAGAAGTAGAATGGGATGCTTAGGAAACCCACTTCTATACATTGTGCAGCTGGCAGGCAGAGCAGGACATGTGGGACAGTCTCTAGGCTGCACTGCAAGCAGAATCACCACAGAGTTTGCTGTCCCCTTAATCCCCCTGCAACCAGGTGAGATCTGCCTCTAAGCCTACTTCAAACAAGTAAGACTTCGGTGGAAATAGAAAGATGTCAGTGCAAAGATGTGCTTTGGGCTAGTCAGTAATTCACTAACCCCTGCTGGATTTTTCCTGTTATGATCTACATGCTATGCATTTGCACATCACATAACGAGGAAACCTGGAGAGTTCTCAAATTCATGCTGATTACCCTCTATTGGCTCCTGCCAGATAGATACATATATGCTGGTGAGGATTACACTGATGAAACCAATCAATCACTCCATTCCTCTGAATCAACCCAAGTCATTCTTTGGTAAAACTTTTCAAGTTTGGGCACCTAGAACCAACTGGTCCTCTATGCAACATGTTTTTGCCCTGTAAGTTAATGCAATTCTTTCTGTGTCCATTACTGCTAACCTTTGGAATACAGGGGGTTTTGCTGATTGAGTTGTGGACTGAAATCAATAATATGTGGAGGGCAGGGTAGTATTTCACCTCAGTTTTAACTCACCTCAGTTTTAACTCTCCTCAGTTTCAGTCATACCTCTCTCAGCATTATTTTCCAAAGCTTCAGCAGCCTTCAGATTCCACAAGCACCACAATGTGGTGTTTCAACCCTGGGCACCAGCTTATGATTATGCTTGTCCTCTACAGTGTTACTCAGAGAAGGAGAACTGTTTGGGCTTGCTCTGCTTTGGTAAGGTTTAAGGTCTGGTTGCAATTGGACTACTTCCTTTTTGTAAAACACAATGCCATGTTATTTTGCTAAACATGTAATTCGCTTAATTACAACTACAGTGACAAGCCCTGAATTCTAATAAGAATTCCTACAGTCCACCCCACAGTGATAATGGGAAACACACTGCTATTAGTGACTTATTTTTTTCCTGCCAACTCTGTGCCAAATGAAGTCCTAAAATGGACCAAAAAAAGTCTTGACAGTTACACAAGGGAAAAAAAGAAACTGTTGTTCCTAAAAACTTAACAGTCCATTACATTAGATTTTTAAGCAACATTTAAGATACAGTTGAAATCAAGATATACTCTGATTTCTCACCTGTACACAGACAGTGGCAGTTAAGATGTGAGGCAGTATTACTTACTGTTTAATACTTACAGTATTACTCACTGTTTGTTTGTGTATAAAATGTCTCATCCTGGTTAAAAAAGAAAATCAATGTAATGTATTTCCATTTTAGTTTCATTAAGATATTTGGTTTCTTCTAATTTTGCTGTGTTCTAACAGGGATCAAATTGCCTTACATTACATTAATAAAAAAAACAAATCATAAAAGGAAAGAAAAAGTCTTAACTGGTCCTCACTTCCTGGCTGCCTGCCTGCCTGCCTGTGAAGGTTGTGTTTGTCAATATGCTTGCTTCCATGTTCATGTATCTGAACTGCTTCATTTAGCACACTGGGAGGACAGCAGCATGCCTTACAGGATGGCAGACACTCCCCACCCCAGCCCATGGTGCAGACTTATGTTACCTGTCCCAGAATTTAATAATTCCAAGCAAGGTACAGAGTCTTCTGTAATGCCCTCCTAGGGCTGCTGAGCTACATGAGGTTATGACAAGCTCTGAGCCCAAGCGGAACTTTACAAGATGACTCTGTTCAACACATAGTATTGAGATGACAACTAATGTAAGTCTGTTTCTGGCATACAAATTACCACAGGGCATTCATATATGCAATTTTGTGTCAGCTTTTCCAGTGGCACTTTCCGCAGGACATGTTTACATCTGGCTCCTACTAGAACAGAGTTTCCACCTCTCTAGTGGCATCACTTGGCATTTTTGGATGACAGCACTGGTAGTGTCACAAGTTCCTTGCTTTGTCATTCCAGGTGCAGTATCTTCTTCTGCTTATCCTCCAGCCCCTGTCTATGCCACCAAAAGCAATGCATCAATGGGAGGGTGAGGTGTCGTCCAAACCCAGAAGCTCCTTTACAAGTCTTTCCCCAAACTGTGCGCGGCTATACCTCGTCACATGGTAGGCCTCTGACATTTTGTAGAGGATGTAAGCATTGTTTATAGCAATGCTGATGGCAAACCAGAATACTTGCTGCCAGGTCTTGTTTGGTTTGTGAGAAATGAAATACCTAAAAAGCCAAGAGAGAAGGGGAGGAAAAAGCACTGTTCAGCCAAACATTTGCAGCTGGGATGAAAGAAATCACACCAGGCAGAGATTCTGCAGTCCCAAAGGGGAAGCAGGCCCAGGACTTAATACCTAATGCAAGTATCATCTTAAGAGTTTTTGTACAATGTATTTGACAGCCATTTACAGTTAAGTTGCACAATTTGGGGAATGTATAGTAGTGTCTAAAAGAAGAAACTTCCTTGCTCTCAGAAGCAAAGCCTCAGCAACACTTTCCTCTACAGAATTCCACGTAAGAGCACTGATACAGACTCCTTGAGCTTCCTCATGACAAACATCCATGTGATGGGAGCTGTGGGTCTGAATCCCTTCAATTTGTAACTAAAATAAATGCCTCAGGCACATTATGATACAGTTTAGGGAAGATTGCTGATGCTTCTCCTCTTGTTTATCTCTGTTGCAAGCAAAGAATGATTTCTGCTGCTGTCAACAGCAGGTGGGAGGATGTGGGGGTAGAGCTAGAGCTTGCAGCGCTGGTATGTGGAGCAATAATCCACAAGGCAGAACTAGAAAGGATTGACATCCTTATATTTAGGTTGTGACTAAATCTAGGACCACTCTTTGGTCATAAGATTTTCAACTTCCCTACTTTCGTTTTTTTAGTAACCATTAAAATCAACTACTTTACCTCTTTTTCATATCAATTTCCTCAGGTAAGATCCCAGCATCAGTCTCTAGTAACCACCTCCTCCTCTTTCATCTCTTCTACTGAACTCTTGCTGCCTTGCTCAGAACTGGCTTAGAAAAATCCCTGCTGCTTTTTCTCTCTTTTCAATTTTTAGTTCCTGAAATCTTCTCCACTTCTTCACTATTCCCACAGCTGAGCTTCACCACTGCTATTCTTGCTCATTTCTGTTTCTCCCTGCTACATTAAGAGCTAACATGAAGGACCACAACTGGAATTTAGAGGCTGAAAGACTAACATTCTGCTGTCCCAGGTCACCTAGATCAGCTTTACATCCATAACTGAACACCTTTTTCTGCTGGCTCTAGTTGGGACAGATAATCACTGAAACACCATCTGCTGACAAGGGAGGAGAGCTGAGCCAGCCTGAGAGAGCTGCAGAGCTGGTAGACCCTTGCTGATATCTCTGTTTAAGCCTTCAATTTGATGTGGCCAAGAACATCAGTCTGCAGGCTCATCTTCCCAACATTTCTTAAAAGTCAAGATGCTAAGAACATAAGTCTCAAGTTTTTTTGACAGGGGGACGTGTAGACAGAGCCAGAAACAGCACCTAGCAATGCAGCTCTTGCTCATGCAGACCCAGCTTCTGATCTTTGACTTGAAACAGGAATTTTGTTAGATATTAATAACCCGAAAGCAGGATCGGGCCCTCAGCTGCATCTCAACATGGAGTACTCAAACAATTCAGCAACAGAGAAATATACACACACACATATTCTTACTTACTTGCTGTATTTGTCATCATATTTGCAGATATAGCTGAGGTGAGCAGCAAAGGCTTCAACTGCCAATGGGCATGGAATTTCACCACTCTTTCTCTTAATTATAACTCCTGCATCAATTAGAAACATAACAGTTTGAAATCCATAGGTCTAGCAATTAAAACATGTGGTTTCTATATACAGTCTATTATAAAATAAATCTTATTGACAGTTTCTGACCTAAAACTGGGAAGTTCTCTGTAACAGAGGTGCTAATTTGATTAATTTTTTTCTTGGTAGTACACTGAGCAAGTAGAAGGGTAAAAAGACGGATCATTTGTCAGCTGGAAATGGAGAGGCGTAAGACACAAACACTTTTACTGCATGGTCAGAAAAAAACACACATGGCCATAGACCCACAGCAGCCCCCTACAGGCAGTATTAGTCTTCCCTCTGTTGGTTCCCAGTGTGTTGTAGTCATGTCTAAAGCTGTGGCCTGCCAATTTATGCTTTGAGTTCTGACGGTCCCAAATGAGTCCTTTGAAATTAAATCCCTTATCTCCACCCATGAAGGTCAAGAGCAACACCGCCTTCATGCCACTGGGTGTTAATTGATAAAGAAAGGAAAATACGCTAAGCAAGAAGCAACTGGCTCAAGCAGTCAAGACAGAGGTGATGCTGGTGGGTGAGTTGAAGGAGCTGCACCCACAGTATCTTTGAAGTGAGAAGCAGCCTCACTTGCTGCTGTAGGGAGCCAGAGCTCAGATGTACGGTTAGGTTGCTCAGTGGCGCTAAGCACACATTTCTCCCCCTGTGAGTGATACTTCCTGCCCTGCCTGGTCAGCTGGCTAGATACTTCAGCTCATCGGGGGAAAGACTACCCTGCCTACTACAGAAATCTGTGGTAAGGCAACAAGTCCTGTGCACCTACCTACCAACCACTCTTTGCATAGGCAAAGATGTGATGCCTCGAGCAGGTTACTCCAAGAATGGGCCTCGTTCCCTCTGACCTGGCCTTCTCCAATACTACAGGAGTATTTGTGAGTTCAACACTCTCCCAAGAAACCCTCCTAGCTCTTCCCCAATTTATTATTTCTGTCCTCCATGTTTTCCCTCTCCAGGGGAAGCTCCTTGTAGGAGGGAAGGATGAATAAAAACTTACAGTATAGGAGTCTATTCCCTAACTTTTGACTTTATGTCCCTCCAGGGTTTGATGGTCAGCTCTCCAGGGTGTGGGCCCACCTCTTGCTCAGTGTCTATGGCACACTGTCTAGTGAGGATCCCTATTTGCTCCCTGGTACAACACTATTTTTCTCCAGGTCTAAGGAAACACAGACTTGGTTGCATAATTTCTCAGCATTCTTTCAATATGGGTACAATCCTGGGCTTTCTCATTTCTCAAGTCTTCAAGCTCTCATTGCCCTTCTTCTGTCAACTCATTTTACCATCATCCCTAAAATGCTCCTCACGTTTTGATTACAGACTTTGCCATTTCATTCCTTCAGCTGGAAGTCTCACTACATCCATTATCTCTGTCAAGCCCCCTGTGCTGTCCTAGCTGGCAGGCTTTATTTTGAAGCAAGATGTATGACACATACTAAATGTCATGTTACAGCTGAGCCAAGCAGTAATTTATCTGTGGTCTTTAATAGTCTGATTTTACAAGAGGCCAAAATGATATCACCTCTAAATTGTTCACTATACTCTCACCTCTGCCTCCCCAAGCTGGGTTTAAATGCACCCCAAGGGCTGGGAAAAAGAGCAATTAAACAAATAAATACATCTTTCATTACATTTACATACTTATTATAGTGCTTTTTGGTTTTTTTGATCCTTTTAATGAATCCTACAAAAATCTGTCCAGCATGAGGTAAAATGGGCTGATATACCACCAGCTTGCATCAGTGTTGCAAAATCACTTGCCATCCCACCTGGGCAGGTGAGGAAAGGGTGAGTATGTTCCTGGTGCCAGTGTTTCACAGAAAAATCCCCTCCTTTTTCTTCTTGCTTTCTTCTCTTTCCTCCCCCTCTGCTTCTTGGAGGATTTATATTTCCTTTGCAATTTGCTTTGTATTTGCAATCCTTCAAAAAATGCAGTGGTAGCTAAGCTGGTACTATATACTCCCTCTCACTTTCTACTGTATTCCATGTAACATTCCCCTGCTTTGAGAATAAAAATAGCTTTACAGGCACATTGTTTTTATAGCCTTCGCTAGGCTTGTTTTGTAGGCATAGACCATCTCTCCAGGGAAGACAAATGCCAGAGCTGGGTCATCCCTGGCTGCAGGTCTCTGTGGCAAGCAGTCCCAAGCCAGCTGACTCACCAGCACATCCGATCAGCTATTTCCCCTCCCGGTTCTCCCCCAGCATCACTGTGTTCCTATTCCTGGCAGCACTCCAGGGAACACACCGCCTGTGCTGTCTTTGCCTGCATGCTGGAAGGAATGCTGGCTGCCATGCTGTCACCACGGACAGCCATCAGCTTTTGGGTTTGAAATGCAGTCTCACAAAGGACATATGGAAATTTCTAGTTAAAACCATAAGCTTCCCCATCCTGAGCCATACTTTTTAATATTACGCTTATATCCTCAGACTCTCCACTTCCTGGCTAATCCCACAAGCTGATTTTTTCAGGAAACTAGATTGTCACTGGACACTCGTCACTCCAGCTTCTCCTGGGCTAATAACCACACAGAGACTTACTTACATAACTGCTTCATACAATTGTGATGCCTCCACATCTCCTGTCTTCTCACAAGTCACTTGTGAGACGCCAACAAGCCATTTTCAGCAATTTAGTCATTGCATGTGCGTCCCAAGCTTTGTTTTCTATCCTTAGCTATTGTCTACTTAGCTTTTAAGTAGAGCTGGTTGGTGAAGAGCAGGTATGAAAGCTCTTCTCAGAAAGAAGTTACTTAAAAAAATCTTGGGTTCAACAAGTTTTTGCTAAAGATGTCATTCTGTGCATTCTGTCATTCTTGTCATTCTGTGCAGCAAGTGAGGTTACTGCCTGCTCCATCCTGCTTCATCTGAGGAATAGAAAAGATTGCAGCTATTTCTAGAATATAGTAATGGAGATGCTGGGAAAGTGAGCACCAGATCTGGAGTGGAAAAACAAAAATGCAGCCTTTTCCCACAGATGGGGACATTTGGGTCAGCACATACCTCACCTGCTTTAGAATAAGGGTAACTTTTTTTACTCTTTGGGGGTCCCAATCTCTTTGGGTTTCTCAATTCTTCTGCAATACAGACACAAGGGAAAATTAACTCAAGTTAAAGCTTAAGGGGAATTAAAAACCCCGCTGGATTTTGTTCTAGGCAGAAACTTCATGCTTGACAGCAGAATAAGCAGGACATTTTTGCAAGACTGAAGATAAAACTCATCCTTTAGCATCTGAGATGATGTATTATGACACATTGGTTCAAAACATCTATAATAAATAACCTGCTGCATCTAAGAATAGTATTCATAGATCACCTCTGACAAGTGTACTGCCCTCCTGGTGCCTCTAGCTCAGGGGGGATTTGCACTCCGAGTACAGGCAAGATTTACCCTCTTGACCTTCCCTTGGATTGCAATAAATAGCTCATTATTAGCTACATTAATCTCTTTTATCATTATGTTTTGCTTTGACCATCTCTTGCCTTACGTTTTTAAGGTTTTCTCTGCATGGCCTCCTCCACCCCTGCTAACATTTACCCAGTGCAAACATGCACCATGCACTGTCAGGCAATCCCACTGGTGCCAGTTTCTCTCCTACCCTGTGTCCGTTTTATTACCCTTTGTCCCTGCCTCCTCTCCCATCTAATGCACGTGCACCAGCACATTTGTGCTACAGGCTTTCCTCAAGGACAGTACATTCCTCCTCTATATTTACATGCCTTAGAGGACACTTTGGTGGTCCAGCTTTAAGATGGTTTAAACTAGCTTTGCTGCACTGACTATGGAGATGCCAAATTAGAGGCAGGCAATCTGCTCTCCTGACTTCCTACCAAGCTTCCATCTGTTCCCAGCTCTCCACTAGAGACTCTCTTCTCCCCAGCACTACTCCTTAAAAAAGCAGCCCCTGTTTTCTGCTCTGATTCACTGTGAACTATGTCAACTGTACCAACAATGTGTTGGGCAGGTCTTGTCCATCACAAACGACCTCACACAGTCCCATGTTTGCCAAAATAGACCCGAGGTCAATCACAAGAACAACAGCCCACACCTTGGTGTGCTCCTTGCAAAAGATGCTGCCAGTGCAGAGTCTGCTTTTGTTTCCTTTTTTCACAGTTAACACTGTTAACTTGAGAACAGAGTATTTTTCTAGTAATATTTATGAATTAGAACCAAATGCTCTGTGCTAGCCTGTAAAAAACAAGTGACATGTAGTGATAACTCTCGTCCAGTTAGTACAGCTGAAAAATCTAATTCCAGCAAAGTGCACAAGGGAAACAGCACAAATCCTGCTGGTGAATGCCCCTCGTGGGCAGCAACACTGCTCTGGGGATTGGCTTCAGCAGGGTCCCCAAAGTGTCATATTTCCTTCACATACGTATTTTCAGCATTTGTGCTCAGACACTGGTTCATACGTGTCACCAAGTCCTTGCTGTGCTGGACTGTCCAGCAGAACTCCTCAGGATCAGCCATGCTTTGCTAAGGTAATGAACCTTCTGGCAAGGCACTGAACATGCTAAGCGAGCCTCTCAGCTTACCATACAGTAATTCAAGGCCTTAACTTTGCTTCTGCAGTCTGTTTACAGACTGCACATGTGAGAGTCACTCAGGATTTAGAACATGAGTGTACAAGATGCCTTTGAATTGGTGGCTGTACAGTTAAAGTTTTAGGTTATTCTTACCTGTCTCATGCAGTTATACATATATCTGGATAATAAAATTGAAAAGAAACTCAATCAAGATTTTCACTGAAAGATTAATTTCAAAGAGTTAGCCAACCATACTGCATCTTACAGAAGTTTCCGAATCTTCTTAAAACCACCTGTATACTTTCAAAAAGATTTCAGTGTCAAGAAGCTTTTTGCAATTGTTTGAACAATCCAAGTTATCTGCTTTGGTTCTTTTCATCAACTGCCAAAATCAATTTAACATACAACAGGAAGCCTTAATCATATTTACTTCTGGAAAAAGATGTTTGTTTGTGACTAAGTTTTTACTGGATAAGATAAAATAATTTTAGGATCTGCTCAGAGCTCTAAGTACATCATGACGTTTATTAATTTTTCTGTAGCAGCAATTCTGTAAGATGCTTTGCAAATGGGGCTAGTATAGTGTAATACAACAACCATCTTCCCTTCTCTGACCATCAGCAAAGATATAATCTTTATACCTAAAAGGACACTGCTTCCACCAACTCAGGAAAGGAGGCTGCATTGCAGTAGGCTTTTAACCTTTGTATGGGAAAAAAGAATAGCTTAGGAAGACACAAAAGGGAAGTAATCACTACTGCTACTGTTTAGCTAGGATATTACGATCAATGTCTTTGGTCAGGCTTATTTTAAAACTCAGTGACTCATTTTGCCTTGTCACATAAAGCACGTGCACTTTTCAGATGAGCAGTAGGAACGTTGCTTACCTTGTTGAACCGGTGAATAGGCATTGGTCAGAAAACGAAAGTGCCCTTTATTGTACCAGCAGATCAAGGACATGTTTCCCTTCATTCTTATTCTGTACTGTCCTCTGGACTGGGGAGTTTCAGGGTTGTTCAGCATGGATGGAGGTAGGCCTGTGCAGTCACTCTTCCTGGTACTCAGCAACCCACAGCAGTAAATCTCTGCATGTGAACAAAAACATTCCCTATCAGCAAGCCATTGCATGGACCCTGAAAGCAAGAGCAGTGGAGCAACTTTAATGACTTGAGAAATGACAAGAGAAAGAGCTTGCCCTACAACTTTGCAGTTCCACTGGCCTTCTCCTGTAATATCAAAGATTTGTGTCCTGCAGTAATGTCTCTGGAAACAGAAACAAGTACAGAAAGCCTGCTGTCTTGATAAAATGTATTGACACCTAAACATTTATGATGAAGGAGAATTCAGGATACCTTCTCAACAATAACGTCTATAACCTGTGTAATAGTCTTGCACGTTTGAAATTGGACTGAAAATAACGCCAACAATGATATGCATTACGAAACAAATCAGAATTTATGATCCAAGAGTCTCTGATGCTTAAATAAGAGAATAAATTGTGGAGGGAGCAGGGAGGTAGGGAAACATAAAGCAGCTTAGATATTAACTGAAATAAATTGTCCTGCATGACTCCCGTAATGCTTTTGATCACAGCATATATAGCTGACAAACTCCAGTTTCATCTATTGCTTTGTTGTGCTGCCCAGTTCTTGATTTTCAGCTCACGACTCCTTGTACCAGCAAGGAAACCTGGTTTGTTAAGAAAATGCTGCTTAAGCAATTAAGAACCACTGAAACTGCTGATTGATTTGAAAACTGCATGTGCCAGAAAGATAGAGAAGGTGGAAATACAAGTTCAATGAAAACAGGTTTTAGGGAAAGGAGATAAACCAAGGTGCCCTGCTTGAATGAGCACTGATCCTGACTAGTACAGACAGACATCAGAGGTTCCAGAGGTGACACATTCTGCTGCTCACAAAAGCTTCTTGGTCTTTTGTGAGGCAAATATGTGAATGAAGCAATTCATAAAATCTAACACCACAAAACACATCTCAATGCAACCAGGTAGGCACAAACAAGATTTGGAAACAACATTAATAATGACAATGGTTGAATTTGTCATTAGTTTGTGAAATAGTAACGGTCTGTTTCTGTTAGTACAAGAGAAACAGATCCTCTTGGTCAAATTAACTGAACTCAAGGAAATCTTGGATGGAAATTTCCTCGGTTTCCTTCGGCTTTCTGCCAACCCACAAAAGTGGGAAACCCCCCCCCCAACAAAGGGCATGGATAACGATGACAGCTGTGCACATCCTTTGTATGGCAGCAGAGGTGTTTGGCAGTTTAAAGCTCATCTGTCAGCTAAGTCTCCTTGATCAGATTTTTCATTGTGCTGAATTCTGCACTTTGGACAACTGGATATCCTTGCAGGGGACATGCCAAGTCAGACTACCATGTCTGGTTTCCCTTGAGCATGTTGCCTCTGTTCTTGGGTTTCCGTTTATGTGGCTTTTCTGCCTTTGTCTTTTTGAAATGATCGGAGTGCTTGAGTGCCTTTGTCCTTGGCTCATGTAGCGCCACGCATGCTGAGCATCCCCTCAACAGCTCACAGATGCTACAGGAATACTAACATAAAAATTGCTAATACTCATCAATTGATCCAGTTGCTGTGAGCCGGTCTACAAGGAGCTCTTCCATCAGAAATTTAACACACTCATTTCAGAAGATCAACCAACACAGCAATGGGGCATCTTCATTCTGAATGAGGAAATCTGTCCTCCATCAGTTTTTCCTAATGAATGAATCAGTCCTTCAAAATCTCTAAGCTTCTTCCACAAAAGACAATGAGAAAAGCCTGCAAACTTGCAAACTTTGGCATTAACATAGCAAACTTCTAGAAAGCTTTCTTCTAGTCAATATTAAAATCTTCCCCCTCTGATAGCAGGCAAGCCTGAGAAGAATTTCCTTAGCTGCCTAAAATTTATGACTCACTGAACTCTCCAGGAGACTGCAAAGGTATAAAACCAAGCTAGTAACTACAGTATTGTGCTAGAGCTCCAAAACAGCAACACCCATCTCTGAGAACACATAATAATTAATTGTAGCCTTTTCTTTAGCTCAAGCAATACGCCTGCAGAAAGCTTCCAGCAGATGTTTCACTCTTCATACAGAATAAAGGTTCCTCTCACTCCTGGGAACCTTTTCCAGTTTCAGGCACATATTGTGTAACTTTCCTGCTGTATAGCCTATAAAAGTGCAGCACTTCTGCACATTTACTAGCATCTCTCATCATGGATGACACCCTTAATCTGCAGAGTTTTTTAAAACCACCCAGTTACTATAGCAATAGAAGCAATAAAAATTATGCCCATCTGGCTCAATGAAGTTTTTGTGTGTAATTAAATCAGAATCACAACAGGTGTTTGCCATATACACAGGAGACACTGAAGACAGGCTGTCCTCCTCTGGTCTTTTTAAACTAACTGCAGTATAAACACATACACCTAAACTAGCTTAGCAAAGATGGGGAAATGTGGTGTAGTCACCCAAGATTCACCCTGGGGTCTCCAGACCCTGGAGAGCTTGCACTGAAGCCTGTTTCACCGCATCTTCATTAGTACCATTTGCGAAGTCAGCCAGGCTTGAACCAGTACACGCAAAAATACACATGCTGCACTCATTTACCCTGCATGCAACACTGGGTCAAGTCAGAGCTAGGGCAACTGGGGGGCCTATGTGGGAAGCAGGTGAGAGCTTGCTTTAGTCAATACGCTGGAGTTGCAGAATCCTGCAATGCTCATGGGAGTGTCATGGTCACTCAGGCTGGCAGCTCCTGCAGCTTTGCCAACCCCAGCTACACTGCCGGACAGAGCCACCTCCTGCTGGCTCAGAAAGCACAAAAAGGGACTTCAGGGGACTGTGTGTTTAAGAGAAGCATGGGACACAGAGCTTTAGGAGGAGCTGTCCTCTGTAATGGACAACACTAATGCTTAGAAATAATGAAAAAAGGATCTGAACTATGAAAGAATGCCACAGCAAGTATCAACGACAGCTGTCTGCTCACAGAACAGAGAATTTGGTGCATTTCAGTGCAGGTTTCCAGTTCTATTCAGAGGCCAGAGAAAGAAATGCTTTGTATGTCCCCTGAAAAAAAGAGGTCTATTCGGGCTTTTTATTTTGAAAAAGATCAAAAAGCCTGTCTCATTTTCTGAAGTTTTCTCAGCTCTTAGTATCTTCATAGATCTTAGAATTATGTTCACCAACATCCCTTTATATTACTAGGCACATATTCTCTACTGTGGTACAGTGAAGGCGCTACACAGCAGGCCTTCAATAAAGAACTGTGCATTTCACAATAATGCATGTGCGCGTTAGGGTTAAGAAAAGCAAACGACAGTTAAGGTTCCAAAAAAGTCTTCACTGAATCACAGGATCCTATGGATTAAAGGGTATTTCAGGTTAGAAGGGAATTTAGGAGGTCTCTAGTCCCATCCCCTGCTCAGAGTAGGGTCAGCTCTGAGGTCAGATGGCACTGCTCAGGGCTTTATCTTGTCTGGGCTTAAAATCGTCCAAGGACAGAGACTGCACAACCACTCTGGGCATCCTGCTGCACTGCTCACAGGACAAACCTTACATCTAGTCTGAACTACTTTTTTGTTTCGGTTTGTCTGTTGTTTTTGTCCTTCCATGATGCACCACCGCAAAAAAGCTCCATTCAGAGAGTCACAGAATGGTTTGGGTTGGAAGGGTCCTTAATCATCTAGTTACAAACCCCCGTCATGGGCAGGGATGCTTTCCACTAGACCATGCTGTGCAAAGCCCCGTCCAGCCTGGCCTTGAACATTTCCCATTTCCAGGGATGGGGCAGCGACAACTTCTCTAGGCAACCTGTGCCAGTGTCTCACTACCCTCACAGGAAAGAATTTCTTCATAATGTCTCATCTAAATCTACCTTCTTCCAGTTTAAAGCCATTCCCTCTTGACCTATCACTACATGTCCTTGTAAAAAGTCCCTCTCCAGATTTCTTGCAGGCCCTTTTTAGGTACTGGAAGGCTGCTATAACTCTTGATAATCCCCCTAGGGTAGCATAAGGCTGCTGTTAGGTCCTCCTGAAGCCTACTCAGGCTGAACAAGCACACTTCCCTCCCCGCAGCAGAGCATGTGGTACTGCCTCTGGTGGTTCTCCACAGAACTTCAGTTTATCAATCACTTTCTTGTACAGGGGGACATGCTGTCCAGAACTGCTCTGAGTAGGAGGCCACTATCACCTCCTCATGTAGTCTCTACAGGCTACATACCTGTTAACGCAGCCCAAGGGGGGTGTTGACCATCTTTGTTGCCAGGGCTGCTCATGTTCAACTCACTGGCTACCAAGACCCCACGTCCTTTTCATCAAGAACTTTGAGATGAACTAACACATTTTTAGTGTGTGCTTCTTTCTGTGTTTTCCAGAATTCCCTTTAATTCCCTTAAATGTCAGTTTAAGTTACCCAAAAGTTTATTATTAGCTTATTTAAATGATTAAATATATTATTGGCTCATTTAAATGTCCCCCTATTTCTCTGTTGATAGTCCCCAAAAAAACCCAAACAATGTAAAGCAGTTAAGATCAATACCAGTTTCTTTTTGTTTTCAGTTCCAATGGGATCATTCTACTGCTGACCCTGCTCTAGCCCAGAAACCAAATTTTCTTAAACAATAAAAGTACATTTGTCAGTTTAAGAATGTGTCTTGAACTGTCATGAGCACCTGAGCATAGATGCTTTTCAACAGGCTCTCATGACACTTCTTGGTCATGATGTGCCTCTGTTCAGATTTTGTTGGCTAAGCCACATACCAAAAAGAGAGGCATTAAGGCCATTGCTGAGGGTGGCTGTGTGATACGTTAGGAGAGATCTCTGTTGAGTCCAGGCTTCTCTGCCTCCCTCCACCCAAACCTACTGCCACTGCAGTAGGATCCCAGCAGGTGCTGACAATACACTAGCTGCTTTGCAGTGGAGTCAGTAAACACTCATCTCCTCCAGGGCTCTTTCTGACTTCACTGCCTGACATCTCTAGCACCTTACCTCTCCCAGTGTCTCCTGGTCTTTCCAGTTCAACATCACCCTGCAAAACCTCTGAGCTAGCCCCTAGTAACTCCTGGCAAACACAGATAATTCCATGTCCTTATTAAACAAACACTTCCATGTTCTCCCCATGATTTTCATTATACAGCAGCACCACAATACTTTGAAAAACCAATAGACCTTCTTAGTGTCCACCCACTCCACAGTGTCACGCCTAGGAAGGTGATAGAGTGTGCCAGATCTGAAATTGAATTTGGGAAGCAGCTGTTAAATACCATAAAAAGTCTTATGAAGTCTATAACAAATCCTGAACTAAACTAAAATCTCAGTATAGCATTAGCATATTTAATCAGACAGAAAGACAAATTTACATGCTTTAGAAAGACATTACTGAATTTCCTACCTGTTAGATTAGACCTCACGTTTGTGAGGCAAAGAACAAAAGCAAGGCCTTTAATCTTATTCAAAATGTTTCTCTATCCTCATTTTGAACTTTAAGAAAATTTAAAGAATATTTGAAAAGCAACTTGGAAAGTTCTCTGAAGTGTCTTTTCATGAATGAGAACTTTTTTTAGAGATGACCAACTTATCTATACAAGGAATTGAAATACCAGTGAAGCCTTTTGGGAGTTTTTGCAAACTCAGTGGCAGGAGGCCCCTAGGTCTGTTATAATTTAAACCTAGTGAGTCACCTGATACATACCTTGCTTCTCAAATTCTTCAAAGAGATTCAGGCTGGTAATGCTTGGGCCTGTGAAGATGATGTAGTTCTTCCCAGAGGTGTTCTGACAAAGGTTTTTGGCCACCATACTGTGAAGCTGTGGTTTGTTCTTCAAAGCATCCAGCCCATCAGCACCACTCCCTTCTTTGAGATGGACATAAATCTTAAAATGAGAAATTGGAAAAGAAGTCAGGAGGTTATAGGGAATCCAGAGGGAGCTGATGCAATTGTTAATATACCTGCTCAGCTCAACTGGAGACAAGCTGAGAATCAAGGCAGCAGATACTTTTTATATACTGATAATAAATCTAAAGTCTCTTTCAAGGGGCTGTTGCTTTAAAACCATTTCAGGTTAGCTGGCACAGCCAGCAATAAATACAGTGTCCTTCGCCTCAGCTTAAGGGCTTTCGGAGGTTCTTGTCACTGTTGTGTAGTTTGAAGACTGTTTGCTTAGCAAGAAAAGACTCCAGTCATAACTGAAATTATGTATTGTCTGGAATGTGCATAGACTTCAACGCTGCCAGCAAAAGGAGAGCATGGGAACTTCAGTTTCAAGAAAGGCCACTAAAGTTGACCAGAAGAAATGGCCCATTAGCTTCACTGCAGTAATGTTCAGATCTATTTCTGTTGGCAGGAACCATTAGGCTGCGACAAAAGTGTGTATGCACCCCCATAAATGAGAAGAGCCAGCAATACATATACCCAACCAGCCAGAACATCCTCATCAAACCCTCCAGGCACAATGCTAATTCTTGAATCATGATTTGAAGGCAACCCACAGAAAAACACTGGACCAGGAAGCAGGGTACAGAGCAATACGCTGCTGTTAATAGGAAAATGTCTGTCCCACTTGCACTGGGCTGCAGTAGCTTTAGTTTGTATCCTGCTACAGTGCAGACCACATCACGATGCATTTCATGAGAGCTGTCACCATCACCTGTAGGTGGACATACATGTTTGGCTTAGAGTGCAGGAACATTTATCCCTTAGTAACATGACTATAATTAACAGAACACAGTCTACCAACTGAAACAGCACTTGAAGTAAAGCTATTGAATCATTCTTATGAGTGATCCATCTAGAAGAGGAGTCTTCTGCACTGTCATGCAGAGGCAGAAAACACATAACCCTTTCTTTGTACACAAGCCTTTGATTTGATTTCACTGACAGCGAAACCAAAAAGCCTAACTTCCACCAATGTTGAACACTTATTAAAATCAACTAGGTATCCGACCTTCAGCTTGTTCTGAAAGTCAGCAGAAATAGCCTGCTGGAAAGAGAAATGAGAAGCAGCAGAAAGTGTGCTGTCACTCAAACAGTGCTGTAACCATGGAACTTGCAAAGATTTAAAACATACACAAATGCAAATTTTCTGGAAAATTTGCCCAGGCCTGCCTCCGTGATTTGGGCTCTGAAATACTCAAATCTTTCAGGAATTCCAGAAAATTTCACCCATCAGAGAAAAAGCTGAAATTTGCTCAGTATTCAGGGGCAGGAAAAAGGAATTTTGCCTTGTTTATTGGAGTGATATATCCATTACAAGCTTTTGTTAAACTTGCTTGAGCCCTCAACCATCCAGAACATGTAGCACTGCTTTCTTCTATGTGTATCTGTTTCTTTTACCAACACACTCCTTCCTCCAGAAAAGTTTATTGCAAATGCTCAGAGAACAAAAATGTTCGTATGTTTGCAGTAGTGCTTCCAATGATATAACTCAATGATCTTAGAGAGGAACAAAATTCAATTGAACAGCTTCTCCCTTTTTTTACATGGTGTATCTCCCAGCACTCGCATTCTAGACATGTTAATGCAATACTCCCTAGCAATTCATGCCTCATGGAACAGACCCCAGAGGAGTGTTTCATGTATAAAAACTCTGAGGAATGAGACACAATTTGCATTTTGAAGTAATTGACATGATAAAGAACAAAGCTGGTGTGCAAGGATGAATGCACACTAATTCCAAAAAGAAGTACAGCACAAAGTATTAAATATACATTATTTAATGCCCCCACAAAAAAAGCAAAACCAAAAAACCAAACCCAACCTTTTTTTGGTAGAAACAGTTTCCAGATGAGGACAAAGGCAGGAATGTTTGCAGACACCCAGCTCATGCTCCATTCACTTCAGAAAGCGGCCAGATTTGCACTTTCCCCAGCGCTAAGGCTGAGGGCTAGCTAATTATGGTAAGTCATTTAGGTTATTAATCAGAACTCCAGAGAGGTATTTCATGATTACTGGCATTAGATTAGATTACTGGTATTCCAGTACAGAGACTATACATCAAACCTTTAAACTCTACAGACAAGGCAGTGGAGACAGAGGATGCAGACAGGTTAGTTTCAACCTTGGACAGCAGCTAGGCTAAAAACAAAGTAGGAATCTCTAAGTCTATAAAAAAGTGTCTTACATCTTCCCTTCCTTATTGCAGTAAGTCTTGGCCAACTCTCTCCTGCCTCATGCTTACTTCGTGTTCCTTGTAGAGCTACCAGCCCTCCAAGGGATGAGACAGTCTGCTGGCACTGCTGGTCTGCCAGCTGGTTCCTCACTGTGGGCTGGTTTGGGTCTGCAAGCAGCTAGTTTAAAGAACATGCTTACTATGCAACTGTCCACTGAGGTACCACTGTTTTCATATTAGTATGCTACATACTCCATAGGTTTTGTTTGTAGAGTTCTCTGTGCACCTGGCACCCTTCCTTTGTGCTCCTCTCTATTTCAAGGGTCCTTTGTAATGGTCATCTTGTGATCCTCATTCCATTTTGCTTTGTTCACCTCCCCAGTGCCTTGCACTCAAACATCCATACCCACTGCTGAACTTCCTTCCTCCTCCAATGTTAAATATATCTCCCTTTATTCTCCTTGGCCATTTCCCTAACTATCCAAGCACTGTCTTTGTTCTTCACACTATTTTTCTTGTTTTGGAGAAGCATCAGTCAAAGCTTTATCACACTCAGCTCTATTGGGAAGATGGGTGACAGCAGCATAATGTTGGAAGGCATAAAGGCTGCTGTGAAACAGTGGCTGAGTACAGAGAACTGGCAAAGGCATAGCTTCAAATATTCTTGGAAGTGCCTAGGATCCCATATGGTCTTCATTTTCCCTCTCCCCATCCTCTTATCCAGCTTATTTCATTCTACCTTAAATGAATAAGATTCTGCCTCCTGAAGCCCACAGCATTCCCCACCCACTCTGCAATGCATTGGAAGTGGTATTTAACAGTTACCAGTCTGCAGAAAAAGCACAAAACTGCCAGAAATCGGCTGCAAGACCTTTACAGGCACAGTCAGAAGCTGCTCCCCAAAAATGTTTGTTAAACCATTTATCAGAGCTTCTGGTTTGCCCTGTGACAGCGTTACAGCTTTGTGCCCTTTCCATGTGCTCCAACAGCAAAACGACGTCAGGAGTACAGGCTCAACAACTGCTGCTGGACAACAGATGGAGATGTTGGCAGCAACATTCTCTGCTTCTGTGGGTGACAGCCAAAGCAATGCTTCTCAAGTATCGGTAGAGATCACTTTTATTGTGTGTCTTTTTCTAGTGGCTACTGGTCCATTTGATCCACAGCACCAAATGGGTAACTTGTATAGATGTGACCTCATCTGTCTTTGGAGGCAATTACAGGTTGAAGCTCTTCATCCTGCCATACTGGTACACAAAAGCAGCTCCCTCTAGTTATCGCTCAATTATTTGTTACTTATCAGAACAGCTACACATTGAATTCTGCAATCCCTTTCTACAGCCACCCTTCTGCACCAGATACTTTCAATACAACATATTTTCATCCTGGTGCAGCTCACTTTTCTCACATCACTTAAGTTGTTGGTCAAACCCTCTTCTTTTCTGCCTCCATTCTTCATGCAGCATCCCAACAGTCTCTTCCCTTTAAAAGCCTGACAGTAAGAAAAGACCTTCATAGTCTCTGGTTCAGCTCTCCTTCCACCTATAGCTGCTTCTGCATCCTCCTATCACAAACTCAAAAGTAGGTTTCAGTCAATATACTTGAATGCCCAAGTGACAGAATATGGGTGAAAATTGTACTGAGTGATTCCAAATCAAGAAAAAGAGGGCAAAGTGTTCTGGAAAGAGGCAGTCAGAAAAGAGATCACATTTCTGAGTAGTGTATTTCACATGCTGACAGATCAGAATCAATCGTGCCATTCAGAATCTCAACCCATGTATGTTTGGCTACAGAGGCAGACTGCTGGAGAGAGTGCTACCAGAGAAAGGAAGATCTCAGAGTAGACACCCATGCTACAGCCCAGCAGGAATTTCCTTGCTCTGTGCTGACAATTTACTCTATGGAAAATTCATGTGGAGGGTTCAGAAGGTCTTGTGAGAAACTGAGTAAAAAACTGAGCACTTAGGAACAAAATCTGCATCTTGACTGCACATTTAAGAGCGCCCTAGAAGCTCTTATTGGCGATTCTGGTCATATTCAAAGCTCAGATGGCAAATTGAAAGCACTTGTGAATAGAATACCCCAAATACTCTTACATTCATACATAATTGAAGCACCCCAGGGTACAATTCTCAGATGAAATAGATGACATTTGGAGGAAAAAAAAGGGTGGGAGTAGCAATAAGCAGGAGGAAGATTCTTGAAAGCTACATTGTCCAAAATATCTCACAAAGGGCAGACTCTAGACAACCACAAAACAGTAACCAAGTTTTTCAACAACACAATTAGAAAAGCAAGAGAACAAAGAAATACTGCCATACTTTTTGGACCCTAAATAGCTATAAAAAAAAAAATAGACTTCACAGCCAAGTACTCACTGCTCATTGCTAGCAGTGCTCTCTAGATCTTGCATCACTCTGTCTCCCCATCTTATCCTAAACCTAGTCTTTAATTGTTGCCATTACTGACACTGTTGGGAGATCCTCCTCTCCCCAGCCTCACCCCAAACCTGCTGCAGCTTATATTCCCACCTTCTCTAATGCCAAGTCAGCTCATAGTTCTAGCTCTTCCTCAGCAGCTGCTGGCACCACTAATGGTGCTCTTACCGAGACCAGATCTTTCCATTTGTTTTGAGCCTCTCTTCATTCTCCTCCTGCTGAAGGCCACTATGAAAATAGTATACAAAGGACATGCAGCTTTCCCCATCTGTTCCCAGCTAGCTCTTGGGGTTCCGTACAAAGCCCTTTCTTTGGTCCCCCCTCTCTTCTCCCTCTGCCTCCTATTTTAAATTATTTCAATCTGTATTAACATGCAGATCCAGCTGACATCTTTGTGTTGAAGACTGGCAAATGTTTGTTTTGTCTGTACATTTTCTTCAATGTTTCTAATCAGATCTTTGGGAGACTGGCAGACAGATACTGGTAGAGTTGACAGTGCAAACCTAGAATGGCTTAAAATAAAGCTCTTTATTTTCCTTCCCATGATATTCCTCTTCCATGTGATTATCACTGAGGGCACTTCAACATCTTACCGGCATGGTGGACCAGCAACCAACAACACAGATTTCTCTCTGTAGCTTCTCCCAGGCCAGCCACATCTATGTCAGGCAGATTCATTACCTGCAATTCCCCAATGATAAAGCATTTCCTGTACTTCTAAGAGCTGCTTGGCCCACCTCTCAATTACTGCAATCATCCTTCTTTCCTTTGGCTTGCTTAAACATATCTTGACATTCAGACAGTGGTCTGCCCCGATATCACTTGCCTAACCCTTTGCTTCGACCACGTCAGCCTTTTGCCAGTTCCCTCTTGAAGCATCAAATGGAAGTGGGGCTGGAAAACAGACATGCCTTTGCAGTTTAACATGACCTACTGATTTCTTCCTATACATTTTCAGCATACTGTTTCCTGCCAGTATTTGCCCTCTGAAGTCAGGCATCCAACCAATGATGCCAAACAAGGCCACATTTTCTTCTTTCCCTTCTGCCCTTCTCCTGCCTGGTTGGAAATCACCATTAACCTCTGCAAAGCTTTCTTTTTGCTCTTCAGTACCTTTCTTAGAAATGATGCAACCCACACAACACAACTGCTAATTCATGCATTGATGCTGCTGCCTCTTAATGCTGCTTTGCTAGGGCAGAGGTTGCCTTTTTGTTCCACCCACAGTACCCAGCATAGAAGGATGGGATCTGTGAGGGGCATTCCTATGGCAAAACTATTAGGTAACGAAGAGAGGGAGCTCTGGTGCTTTAAGCCTCCTTTCCCAGCAGAATTGCACTGAGTGAGAACAGCTGCAGAAAGGACACAGCTACATAGGTAGTTTTATTATCAGAAACTCCAAGTGCCTCAGACAGTAACTAAAAAATAACCTTCATTCCTACCAGAAAATAAGACACTAGGACTGTGTGTAAACTCTGGGAGAGATCTTTGCATTAGGTTACATTTAGATGTTTGGGTTTCCAATTTGTCTAGAAACATGGTAAGATTGCAAACCCCGTAGAAATTAATGGGGCTGACCCATCACACATCTGCAAAACTACCTTCCCACTTAACACCAGTGAGCAAGAGAATAATTGACTTTTAATTGAGATCTGAGATTCTCAGATGCTGACAATACAGAACTACATGCACTAGAAAGCCAGAGCCTGGTGGGAACCAGAATAAGAAAGGAGATAGGGTTTTCCAGCTACCAGTGACTGACAAAAAAAGATGATCAGATTTCCTGGGATTCCCTCCTAGCCAAAGTCTGACCTTGAAAACCGACTCAAAGCAGCTGGTACATCTGTGCATTCCAGATGCAACTGTTCCATCAACAGAAATTATCAGGGCACCGTTCAAAGAAGCCCAAGGGCTCAGACTAATCTCTAAACTGAACTTGAACAGGCTGAAACACCAACATTTCTGAGCTGCTTTATTAAACAAAAGCACAGATGCCTAACTCTCCTGCAACTCTGACCTTGAAAACAAAACTAATTCCAGGCTTATTTACCCCTCCCTTTCCCAGTGACTTAATGCACTTATGTGGTGTGTTGTGAAACTATAAATTCTTTGGGGCACTATCTAAGCTTCCTTTAATTTTGGAATTAAGTTCTTACTCTGTAAAAATCAACAGAGTTATGAAGTATTTGAGCTGACTGCACTCTGAAATCAAAAAAGAACTATAGCATTCACTATAAAAGCATGACATTTACATTATCTGGGGTTATTTTTATGCAACTGAGAGCTCTGCCACTGATCTGTGGAGCAGCCTCAGATATCTGCCTTCACTGAGTCTGCTGCTTTTCAGGGAGAGCCATTTCTTACCTTCTTATGCAGGAGCCACCCTGATCCAGGTTGCGCTCTTTAAATCGTCCAGCAATGTGTGAAGATTCAAGCTGTAGAGGTACACAGTTCTTTTCCTTAATCTGTTCTGACTCATCACTTTTTAAGGGTAAGCAGTGGAAAGTGGGAACTCAAAGTCAGTCCCAGCATAAGGATCTAAAGGACCTCATAAATCTGAGCAACACATTTCAAAGGGTTATTAGTGAAAATGAAATGCATTATTGCAATAACTTTCTTCCAGTGAATGCTCTGCAAGTGCAGAGCCCATACAGCTGGGGGAGGGACTGCGTATGGGAAAGGAAGAATGTCCAGAATAGATTCAGAGAACAAATTTCACCCCAAAGAATAGAAAAGGATACACACATCCATAAAGTTATCTCTTCTCCGCCTCATCATCACAGTTTTATAAGTGAATAATTAGGCTGATGATGTAATTCTATTACTATCATAATGATTAGTATTGCCAGACCTCCCCTTTTCCAGTGCTCTCTACCATCCGCTTACTGTCTTCCACTTTGTTGATTGATGGCTTTTTGGATCAAGGACTGTCTTCAGGGTTATGTTTGGGCCATGAGCCTGTGGCTCAGGATGAAGCCCTATGGGAACAGCTTATCCTGCCTCACTCCCTGTGGGGTTCAGTGCATGGCACCAGCTTCCTGTGCTTCCTTCTCATCTTTCTCCTTCTGCAAAATGATCAGAAAACTTTCTTGTGTAGGAGGAGTTATGCAAGGACTAGGCATCAGTCGTAGTAAGTTACTCATGACCATGTTCACTCTTTATGAGCCACACAAGAATAGGAAAGAGAGCATAATATGCTGTTACCAGGACAAAATAACTAGTCCTGATTAGATAGCTGAGAACTCTCAGCAGAGTTTTAATGAGCTCTATTGCTATATCTAAAATGAAAGAGTCCCACCAATCATGTTTATTAATACGTCTTGCAAGTGTTTCAGACTTTTTGAGAGAAATAGAAACTGACACAAATAGAGTTTTGATTTAAATAGGATGACTTAGCAAATACTCTAAGAAAAAAAACACTTCTAAGCTGCTGTGATAATTTAAACTATAATCAAGATACTAAAATATGGCTTGAAAAGAATCTCAGTGGTAACACACATGTAGGGAAATATCTTGGAAGGAAATGACGGAACCAAAGAGAAGGTGGAGCAGAGAGGGACATCTGTGGTCCTGCAATCTGAACTTCTTAAACCCTCTTCTACAGCAGCAGGTGCTGCCACTTGATGTCCAGCATCAAGGATGGGTGAAACTGAATTAGCCTGATTTATGATATGCTTATAGTCCTATTTTACCCAAAATAAAATGATCTTGATGTCACCATGTGGAAATAATGAGGGAGGGAATTTATCCAGACAGTATTACAGAATTTCTACAGGTTTCCAAGTGGGTGCTGTATTTTTTTTCTAACAGCAGACAGGTGACAGACCAGTCAGTCCTTAACTGCTAGGCAACAAGTCTTTCCTTCATGATGGCAGTTTCACAAGAGATGGAGAAGAAGGTGTGCATGTGAAGGGAGAAAACACTGGATTTTTTTCTTTGTTAGATCAATTCTCTTCATGTGTTAAACACAGGGAAAAGAAACAACCTCTGTTTTAATACAGTAAATAAACCAACCAACAAATAAGTGCTTTGGATTCTGCAAGATCCTTCGTAAATGTGATGCATAAATGAAAGTAGCATTTTAAGCATACCATAGTTGAATATCCCTATCCTCCTCAGACTAGTCTTTTTCCATTTTAGCATGAACATTCATGCTCCTGTATATTCTTTTTCACCCTTCCCTAAGGTCCTCCTTATCCAATCATTTTAGCATGATGATGATAATTACAGCCAGGTCATGGAATGAAAATAGAAGGTGGATGGTAAGATGGTCCTGGACGTCATCTGGATGCAAGTGAAGCATGAGTATCTAATTCATTAAGGGAGCAGGAGGATTAGGACGGTGCTGAGCATCTCTTCTGTTTAATTTGACATTCCATTAATCTACTTTCTCAGTGGACAGGACAGGGGGTGCAACATAATTATAGCTCAGAATCTGAAAACTCTGGCATGTCTGAAGACTTACTAGTTTGGTGGCAGTTGGCTGGGGAAAGCACAGCAAAAGAGATCAGCAAACTTTGTGCTCACTACACGTATTACGCTTCAGTAATAAGATGCATGTGGGACTGGTGGAGCTCACCTTGGAGGTTAAGGACACTGCCTCTGTGTAACAAATGACTTTCCAAAAGCCTTGAGAATAGAAACTTCCAAGAATGTTTCACAGGGTGAATCTATTTTGTATCGGACACAACTGCTTTAAAACTGGGATGGAAGACATATGATCCTGATTTTCTTCTTGGAGAGAATAGCATTGCTGAAAATGCAAACCCCTGTTCCCAGCAAGCCTCTTTTCTCACATAGCTACTCAAACAGTCATAGTGATTCACAGACCGAATTTTGCTGTGAACAAATGCTCACCAGCAGCAAATCCACAGGCCCTGCAGTTTTTACATGCATTCAGCCTGAGCAGGCAATGTGCATGTCCTGCCTGCACCTTCAAATTGCTGCTCTGGAACATGCAGGACACCACGTTTTCATAGAAGCTCTTGGGAAAAAGAAATATAGAAAAATACCTGCACCCTCACCTCCAGGCATCAAAATAAATGGTCTGATTTTTCAAGATCTCTCAAAACACATCAGCAATTGGGGAATCTGAGAACTCCAAAAAGTGTCCCCAGTGCTTTATAACACTAAACAAACCCTTTAACATGTCTCCCACTCAAGTTCACATCTCACCTTGAAGTCACATCGGATTTTATTTTTTTGGTAGAGAAGTACAGGTGTGAAAAGAGATGTAACGGGAAATCCCACTAATACGTTTCTCACAGAAAAAGGGACATCATGATACCATGGTGATTCAAACTATTGGATACTGCTGGCTATTGCAGACGCAGCCTTAGAGAAGCTGAGTCATTAAAAATTACAGAAGTCACAGTACCTAAACACTTACAAACAGACAGACCTTTTAACTCTATTTCAATTTAATTAGCTTAGGGCTGGCAGCCAGATGGACAGTATTAGAGACAGGCACCCCCAGTTAAATCATACAGCAGAGCATCAGGAACTTGTCACCATCCATCACATCCTGTATCTGTGGGAGACAGAGGCCTGCTGCATTCAGATTGTAGCCCCCACAAGGCAATGAAGAGAAGTGACTGTTTCCTTTGGTCCTGCAATATATTTAAGGGCCTGATGGAACTGAATCAAGATATCCGAAGAGGTAAAACTCACCTGGCAGATGAAACCAGTGGATGAGCACTGCCGAACCCAGAGACTGAATTTCCTCTTTTTCCTCTTGCGCAGCTCCCTCTCTGTGCAAGTGGCAATGAAGACAGGATCTTCATCAATCAGGGGTTCATGCAGTACCTGAAATCGGCAAGAAAGAGGAAAGGGAGGAGGAAGGGAGAAACAGAATGGTGTATGATTGCAGAAAAAATAAAAATGGAGCTTCAAATTCTTTCAAGGAAATACAACCCTTGCACTGTGATTGTGTGCATCACTTCATACAAAGGAGTAAACCCAATTTCATTCAATGCTATCCAACAAAAAACAAAGCCTGGTCAAGCACAGTCCATCATGGATGGCTGCTCTACACGTGGTTCGCAAACACTGCAAGGCATGGCGCTCACTTCTCACTAGCAGCTACAGTTTAACATCCCTCCAAAATGTGGCCTCTACCTGTCGCTATCAGCTGCAGTTCAATATCCCTCCAAAATGAGGCAAGAGATAGGATGGGGTATGGAGATTGTTAGCAGCATCCTTCTCCAAGCTTCAGCATCAGCTCCATTTTGTTTGCCAGAAAGTCTTCCACCCAGACACCCCCTGTAATACTTTGTAAGGTATGTTCCTTGGTTACAGAAAAGGAAAACACATAGCAAAGAGAGAGAGAAGTTAAGGAAGAAAACAGATATTTTCTGCTGCCACTTAAGGAAGTGTTGAAGAGACAGAAAACATTTTTTCCTGGTGGCAGCAGCTTCAGGAAAGCCTCTCTTGCCTCAGGAGCTGAAAAGTTTGACAAAAAGAGGCAGAAAGATAAAGGACCAGAGGCAGGAACAGAAATAGACAAGGCAGGCTGGACCAAAAAATCAGTGAAAATCTGTGAAAGTGAAGCAATTTCTGCATTCTCCATCCAGATGTTGTAAGTGGTTCCCTGTTCCTTATGGCTGTTTTGTTACATTTCTCTCCATTAATTCCGTAGCAAAGTCATTCAAGTTTTACACTATAGAATGAACCTACAGGAAAACACTATTACCTCCTTGCAGCTCATAGGTAGCTATGCATGACACATACATCCCTGTGAGTTGTTTAGCAAGTCACTTGTGAGAGTAAAAATGCTTGGAAACTGTTGAAACACCTCAGCTAATGAAGGCTGACAGAATTCGGACACCTACATCGACATCAGAGCAAGCCACTGCAGGCTCCTCTCCTACTAGTCAAGGGGAAAGCAGCACCAGCAGGCCAGAACTCATACTTTTTTAAAGAAATGTAAAGTAAGTCAGACAGGTTACGATCTAAAGGAGCTCATTCTTTTCCAGTCACGTAACCCCAGAATATAGACTTAGATACAGGTATCCAAAATGCAGAGGCTCACAACCCTCAGACCAAGCCTTTCCACTCCTGCCTGCGTGCTACTTTTGTGCACATCTGCATGCAGCCCGTGGCGGAAATGAGAACAAAGCTGCATCAAGCCTGGGAGTGATGCTTATAGGAGAGACGCAGTGGGTAAGCAGTTAAGCACCAGTGATGAGCAGCTGCTGGCCTCCTGAATACAAGATGTTTGTTGAACATCACTCTGTCAGCCCAAAATAGGCACTCGTGCCCTCCCCACGCAGTAGCGGCTGCACACTTTCATTTATAAGCACTCCAGTTCTTAACAACTCATAAAACATTCACAAGACCATCTGAAAGCACTCTTGTGAAATGTTCAAATTATACACCAAAATGCAGATGCAAGCAAGGAGAACTGCACACAAAGCTATTTGTTCTTAAGGCTGCAGCTGCCCTGTTTCCCACTGGAGCCAAATCCTCTTCCTCTCTCAAGGTCCACACAAAAGCACTGCTCTTTTTTTCTGAAGACCACCTGAGGCATTTCAGACTTTCACCTCAGGGAATTCTGACAGCATTTTGCAAATATTAAACAAGCCCTCATTCACTTTTGCCCTTCAGTCTCTTCTGTGCAGAGGCAGGACCTTGGGATGGGTTTGGACACACCAGTATGAATTCTTCAGCTTCTGGAAAGGCCCTCCTACCTGCCAGATCCCTCTGAGTGATGTGGTTCAACTGTTAAAAACTCCCCTGCTGTAGGACGGAAAGCAACAGAAAGAAAAGGCTGCACAAGCGTCACTTGAGGACATTTTTTACTCTCTGTCATTAGCTTAGCTCTGTCCTCTGCACCACAGCATCAGCTTTCCTCACAGCAGCTCTACTGCATCCTGCTTACCCTTCACACTTTCTGTCTTCTAGAACACAGTAAGGTCTGTCAGCCTTAAATTTAGAAAGCAAATCTGAATTTTGAAAACATCTCCCCATCTTCCTCTTCTCCCTGCACATGCTCAGACCTGCCTTCCTCAAGAACCCAGAGCTTCCACACCTTTGCACTATTCCAAATGTTTAAGTCATTCCCATTTCTCTGTAAGATGACTAATGCTCCACTGAAGTCCTGACTGAACTGCTGGGAAGAGGGAACAAAAATGGAAACAGAGCAGGGCAAGATTTGCTGTTGCTGCTAAGGGGAAATGTGGACAGGCAGGGAAAGTGAAATGAAAATCCCAGAGCTTGCTTTTGTTTTCTCCTGAGAGGGTGGAGAGAAGTGTTATCACTCCCTTCATCTGCAATCACTGCTTCAAAAACTGTAAAGGACTTTGCAAGCAAGGTACTGCATGGGTTGTGCCTCCTGCTAGAACAGCTGATTCCCATCTCATTTTCAAAGGGGGCAATTTGTTGCTTCTGGCATCGACATGGTTTTCTTATGACAAGAGTTAGCCTTGTTGCCACTGGCTGTTCCTATTAGCTTGTTCACCTTCCTGTATTCTCAGTCTCCTTGCTCTTCCTGTAACTTCAAATCCACCCCTTTGCCAGATCACCATGCAAAATGTTCTTTGCTCCTTCCCCATTCCCCATTCCTGCTGCCGCTGCAATACCTGCTTTTCCAGGAGTGAGCTTACTGCCCCCATAGCATATTCTTTCCTGGTTCTCATCTTCCTTGATAAAAATCTACTTTCATGCTTAATTGACTCCTACACGTATTCCTTGCTGCCTCTTCACCATCTTTGACTCACTCCCCAAGCCCTCTCCTCTTATTTTCACTTCCTTTGACACAAGATATCTTGCAGATTTCTTCATAGAATTATCCCCATTTTCTTCTCTCAAGTCCCCAGTTTTGTTCAGATCTAAGCAGCTTCTCATCTAGTCGCTGCACTTCCCCACAGCTATGCCGCTGGTTTTATGGTTTGTTTTTTTTCCCCTTTTCTTTATAGTCATCCTCATCCGTGCTAGATCTTCTTGCCAAGCTTTCATTCTTTGTTTTCCTCTCAATATGTACATGCATTCTAAGTGTTGGAGAGCAAGACTTCAAGATACGATTACAGTAATTGCTCCATTCTGCGACATCTTTCATTTACTGAACAAAACAGCTAGCCACTGTCAGGAGTGCCTTTCTCCATTTTAGATCATCTCCAAAGCTCTTTCCACTCCACTGTTCCACCCATCCTGGTCTCACCACAGCCCAAATAAGCTTGTAGACAAAGCCCAGAGCCAGTAACTCTTTTGTACTTGGACTTCCTGGACTCCATTTACTCAGATAATGAACCAAGATGTGTTTGAGATATCTCGTCTTCTCTTAGCAACATGGCCATCCCCAACACAGGCTGTCTGTTCAGCCTGTCTCCTGGAGAAACTGCCTCAGCTTGCTTTGTCTCTGGCTTTTGGTGGGTACCATCCAGTTGCAAACAGAGTCCCCTGGGTATCTGCACCTGTATGCACAGATTCAGCCATTGCTTCTGCAATAGTAGCTTGTGCTTCTGCTTCTTTGCTTCAATGCTCCTCCTGTCTAAACTGAATTCTCTGCTAGTACCTGACATCTCAACTTGCATATCTAGCTGTCAGTTCTGACTTTATTATGCTGCGCTTGAGAGCATCTTCCCCTCCTTAAGATAACCCCTTAACTCCTTTTTTGGTCACTGCAGACATCCCTCTCCTGCTGCAGATCTCACTGGCCAGTGAATCTGCATGTTAGTCTCTACCTTCAACTCCTTGCAAGGTCTTCTGAGCCAGCCAGTGCCTGCATTTTTCATGCTTTCAGAGTAACAGCTCCAAAATGTTACTCATTTTAGAGTAACAACCCACTCACCCAGTCATGTTTTCATTCCAAGCCCACAGCATTCCTGCAGCAGTTTTCCTTCTGACCTCAACATAAAGCAACCTTGCTCTACAGATAAAATAGCTGGAAAGCTATTCTTCCCGTCCATCACACTGGCCACACCATTTTTCTTGATTTCTCTGATAGCTCTTCTCAAATATGTCAGACATATTCTTTCTCTTCACTTTCAAAGCCCTGTTTGGCCTATCCACATATCACTGATCCTCTTTCCCATAATTCAAAAGTTAACTCTCAACTCTGATGAAGCCATGCTTTCATTCTCCTCTGCCCATTTGTTCAGTCTTTAATCAACTCTCTTTAAAGAAAAACAAAACAAAAAAAATCCCAGCTTTTACAGCACTCAATTACCATTAGGCAATTTAAAAAGAGCCATAAAGGTTCATCATTTTCTGCTGTCAAACTCTCCCAAAAAACTGGCTTCACCAGAGGATCAACTGGCCAAGAGCTGCAGGATATCAACAATTTACCTGGCTATACAATATTCTTATTGCTCTTCTGCTTGCTCCATGTCTTTTACTTGGCTGATATCCCCTGAATACTTACGTATTTGTATTACACTCACAGAAGCCCTAAGATGGAACAGTCCTGGTTTGGCCCAACACCCTTACTCACAAAGAATGATTTTGAAAACAAGAAAACTGAGATACAGACTTGAACCAGGTCTTCTAATTCAGAAATGCCCAATACCAAACCACATTTAAAGAGCCATGAGTTGATCAGCCTGGTTTTGCACCTCTACGTTTTCAGAGAAGCTGTTGCCTAATGGTGAGTTGAAAAGAACTATGATGAAACTGCTGAGCTATACTCTGATACCACTGAGAGTAAATCACAAATTAGCCCCCTATTAACTGGCCGAACTTTAGCATCATGTGCTTACATCAAGAGGTTGGAGATACGTCTCTCTTTTTGCCAGGGGGTTCACTCCTGCCTGAGGTAAGGACTTAAGCCAACTGTTCCCAGCTGATGTTTCACTGGGCAAATGAAGAACTGTTTGGTTCTAAGATGCCAAAGAGAAGGTACTTTGAGAGGAGAATGAAGAGGAAAGTTCCTGGAGTTGTGCTCCTGACCTCTCCCACGCAAGTCAGGGAGAGCCAGAGACAGCAATCCTGTCTAGTCGCATCCTGCTGACAAGTATATAAATACTCAGCAGGCACAGAAGGATATTTGAGCAGTGATGTTATTTTCCTGAGCTCCTCTGGTTTCTGGAATTGAGTGTATACCCTTGGCAGGTGAGTACCCTTGAATCTGTTGCAGTGTAACTCCTGAGTTCAGGCAGGGCCTCCTCCCTGCCTCCAGGCTTCCACTTGTAAGTCAACAGCACATCCACAAAGCTAAGCATCAAAGAGACAACACCAATTCCAGGTACAGACCCAAAACCCCACATCTTGCTGCTCAGTTAGAGGCAGCAGTAATTTATACAGAAGATGTTAGGTAGGGATAGGATGCAGAGAATATTCCTGTCATTCCTACCCAATCTAGGTCAGGACGTTTTTTTTACTTTGCAAATTGAAGCGAGCGCTCTGATATACAATTATAATGTTCTGGGCTTTCAATACCTTCACAAGCTGGAGAGTAATTATTTCCTTTTGTTTGCTCAGTATATTTAGCAAAATAATTACAATTCACTAGATTATTTTCTCTGTTTTGGTATATTGGCATAGTTCTCCCTCTCCCTCTGTTTCCTTTCATAGAACCTATGGTGTCATTTTTGCATGTAATTTTTTTTCTGGGAGGGAGGGTTACACATGAGAAAAGAACCCTAAATACTTTCTGACAGAAATTCCACTTGAATCTTTTCTAGTTCTCCAGAAAGAAAAGATCCACTCTACAGAAGAAATAAATGTGAAGGCAGATGTTGCATTATCTGCCGGATGCAGACTGTTTGCTCTGTCCATAAGGGCCAGTTAAACACGGCATCTTCCTAACCCATGCTCTGTGAATCCACACTGCCAGAGGAGGAAAGTCAGCAACAAGTCTACCTACAAGCCCTGGCTGCCTTGTTGCATTCAACAGCAAAGAGCCCAGGTTATTCCTCTGCTTGATGTCACTTACAAGATGTTAACCTAAAGCTTAAGCACAGATTGCGGCCCAGGCACAAGCCACCCGGATACCACAAGTCTCATGTTTCAGATACAGGTGTACCTTAGGGAACAAATCCATTTTGAACTTGGGATTCTAGGTATCACTGATTACAGAAACCTGGGCTGCTCTTCCCAAAATGCTTTCAGAGGCCGTACATCCAAAGGCTCCTCTGAATGGGTCTTTCCCTTGTCTTTTCCCTTTGGTTCTGTGCAACTGGGTTACTATTTTTAACTATTTCCCACTCGGCCTGACATTCTGGGTTTGTCGTTTACTGCAGTCCACTAATCTGCACTCCAGACAATTCCCAGCGAGAGGTCTTTCCTGCTGTTTTGAGCAGATGGGGTCCACGCTTCTTGAGACACGAAGTATGCAGCCCTGCCTGATGGCACGCAGGAGGACATTAGGCTTGGAACATCCCCCAGTAGTGCTGGCGATGATGCTACACTAAAGTATTTTTAACAACAGATTCAAAACCTCTTTCTTTCTTTCTCACAGTTATTTTTGAAGGTACATTTTAGTGCTTTTTATTCCTCTCAGTACCACTGAAATGTGCTGTATAGGAATCACTGATGTAAACACTGACAAGAGAGCAGAGAAGCAGAGGGGGAAGAGAATTGGGCTGTCACTACCTCTTTCCCCTCCTTTTATTTTTTTTAATTTAAAGTAGCATCACCTTACCAAGCTCAGCACAAGGCATGCATTTTGCTTGCGGAGATTTAGATGTTTGGCCATTGCAAAAGGATGCTATGATTTTGTTAATTCAGTTCTCAAACCTTGCTTGGGAGGGAGGAAGGGAGAAAGGAATATACATGCAAATCAAATTTTATCCTTAATGGATTTGCACTCACACCATGTCCCACAGCACACCATTATAAGCATTTACATTAGACACAACGATCACATTTCTGAAGCCTTTATCTTCTGCCCATTGAAGACAGTGGCCATAAGGATTAGATTTCATACCTTAATGAGAGCTCAGTTCCAACAATATTGTGCCTCTCACTGCCCGTTTTGTCTTGATGGAAATGCACCTTGCTGGCACGCTTAGTGAGAACATTCCTCCCTCCCTCCTTCTCTACCATAACAGCTTTTTAGACAACTGTATTGTCCTCAATTACACAGATATGATTGCTATTGTCTATGAAACAGAAAAAAGTGTAATCACTTCCAATTTATTTTAGGCACACTTCAATGGATGTGATGCATCTTCATTAATTTTGTGCAGTGGGCAAAAATATGATGCCTCAGAGGGGAAGCAGAAATAAAAAGAGGATGATGGACACAACACCCTTTCCAAATGTCTAAGTGAAATCTTTATATTCTGGTAATGGAGTTGATGGAAAATTTATTTCAAGCAGTAATGTATTTCATGCTTATTCCTTTTTTCATTCCAGACTTCTGAATGTGACCAGCAGCAACAGCTCCAAAAGGAGATCATTTATACTGGAACGAAGTTTAAATTGCATCTGAGAATATTAAGAAAAGATTTCTTTGCACTTTAAAAATAAAAAATTGACCAACTGTACACCTGCAGTCAATCACCAGCTACATAAGTTTCTATATTTAGTTCCTTACATTATCTGCCCAGTCTAAGGAACAGCCTCCCTACAGAATGGCATTCTTCTGTACTCCTAATTGTACTTGGAAATGGAAGTTCCCTGGAGTCATGTTTGCTTTTATTCTTTGTAGTCTAGAAGTATTTCCGGTTCCCTGGCACTTTGGTTGAAAGTCCACACATCAGTAAGTTTTTCCATAGAAGCATCACCCATCATGAAAAACCAGGACTGATACAAGGCACAGACAGTGCTGCTGAGGGCAGCTGCCAACTGCAGTGAGCAAAGGCACCTGCCCTCCTGCTTATTTTCCCTTTTCCCTATTGTGAAGGGAAGGCTATGCTGCTGGACCATACCACAGGCATTGACTGCTAAGGTCAGGGGCTCACTCCTAGCAAACTCAGCTCCTGTATCCAATCCTCAGTCTAAAGCAGCGACAGGCTTTCCCTCCAGCCCAGCTGTACCAGCTCTGCCCTTTCCACTCTCCCTCAGAGAAGCAGCCTGCAACTTTCCATCCTCAGGACAGCAAAACCTAGTGGTACCAACCTCACCAAGAAGTGTCCAGGCTTGTTGAGACCACCAGAGCAAACACCCCCGCTCAGAGTGCATCATTCTTACCAAAGCATGCCAGGTACCTGAGTACTCGCATAGGACAGCGCCGCTTTTTCTCATGTTTCATGGAGGCACTACAGCATGGCTTCACATTGTTGAAGCCCCACCTCTTTCTTCAGGCAGGCGAGCTCTCAACTTTCAGTCTTAGCAAGACAACCTAAATCATGTAGGTTAGATATTCCTTGCCGGCGGGTTAACTCTCACCTGGGCTTGTGAAGGTCTAAAAGCGGAGTCAAAGCCACTCTGCAGAGAGTCCAGAAAAGGCTGGATTTTGTAGAGGCCATGCGTTGTTTGGCTCGAACGGAAGGCCACAATGTGGAAATACTTCAGGATCTTCTCAAACCGTGTTTGTGTCATGATAAGTGCAATGCTCTTGTTGCTGTAGAAGCCGCTGCTCCAGATGCTGAGAACAGACTCACAGTGGTGGATGCTGGTTGATATCATGTAGCCCAAGAAGGCTTTCATTTCCGTCAAGGTGACATCAATCCAGGCATCATCACTGCCGAACCTCTCCTGGTACTTCTTGGCATACATGTTGGTTTGCACCACCATATTCTTTAGTACATTGTCAGGGACAAAGAGTTGAAAAAAGTCCATGGCACTGGCTGTTACGGGCATCTTTCGAGTTGGACCTAGGACAAAAGCAAGAAAGGAAGGTAAGCTCATTCCTGATCATCATCAGCATCACGTCTAACACCAGCAATTTAAAGCAGGATTAACTTTCCTAAAGCAGAAAAACAAGGCCAAAGTGATGGCATGTCAGCTAATTCCTTTGAAAAGTGTACCCACGGTCTGACAGATCTCATTAGGAAATTCCCCTCCCCCCCCTTATTCTCTGTCTTCCTCCTAAATGATAGCAATACAACACACTGAACAGTTTGTTCCTCTGCTCTGCTCACTCAGTTCGTAGCACGCAGGTCTGTGAGGTAGCACACATTTAATTTTCCCACTTACACACCATCTGTACACCCCTTACCCTCAGCAGCTGTTCTGGCCTTTTTGGGATAGATTTTTATTTGTACATACGCATGTCAAAACAGTGTCTTCCTCAAAACAGCCCAGAAGAAAGGTGTCTGAGCCCTCCAAAGAGAGATTGCTGCCCCCAAACCAGCTGACATGATTCCTGGGCACTAGAACCTGATCCCACATTTTCTTTTGCACTTTTAATTCCTGACCAGTTTGTTGTCTTTAATGCTGTGACTTCCAAATCTGCTTCTCTTCACTCACAGAACCATGCAGATCATGCCTATGTGCTTTTGAGTTCTTTGTGTCTGCCACCACAGTGGAGCCTTATCTTGCACTCTGACATCCCCAAGAGAGCACGGTCCCAGAACAAGTCAAAGACACCACGTGGCTCGTGTCACTGTCCCATATCACAGGGAATAATTTTAGCATTACAACGCATACACTGGTCCTCTTCCTTCCATAACATAGCAAACCTTGCAGTCTTGTGCTGTCATTACTCTAGCTTTTCACTGATCTTGCACCTTCTCTGCCAGTTTCAACTATTCCATAGGAAAGGGGGTGGGAGACTTATCCTTTGTTCTCCCACAGCAGCAGTGAAAATCAATACACCTGAGAAGGGCAGCTTGGACAAATCCAGTGAACAGGGCACTGCTAAACAGCAATTCTATATCCATGTGCAAAAGATAGTGTCACGATTATAACTCCAAACGAAAAGTTAGATCCAAAAACCACTGGGCCTTCAGCCTTGGGACTGTCTGATCAAATGCAGGCAGCACACAGCTGCTCATTTGAAGCTCTGCCTAGGAAGAGAGAATCTTCTTTGTACTATGTGGTTGCCAGGATCTTAGGGTCAGCTCTCCCAGCTGAATCAGAGCATGGTATTTGCCATTCTACAACCTGGCTCTGCAAAGCTCCACTACCATGTTGGTCAGGTCACATTCCCCAGGACTCCTGTAGCTCAGCTCACATCCTTACTTACAGAAGCAACTATAGCATACAGAAATTTTGCATGAAACTACACTAATACTGTGGTTGGACCTGCTTTTAAACCTTCATGTTTGGGTGAACTCTGGTGGACTCAGCTATTAGAAAGAAAGCAAAAATAGCACCAAGATATTGGAACAGTGAACCTTCAGACTGCAAAGAATGCCAAAAAAGCAAACAGTGCAGTGGGGAAAGAAATATGTATTTAAAGGTTACTTCCTAATTTTAACTTGGGACATAAAGAAACTGGAAGTGAAGCAGTTCAGTTGAAAGCACACTGCTCTATATAGCAAGACCAGAGTAGAGATCCCTACAAAACCATTTTCCAGTAATGACAGAGCAGAAAATGTCATCTTAACTGATAAAACAATTTCATTATCCAGTGAAAACTATGGGGCTAGAATAGATATCCTTACTTAAACTTAACTGCTATTGCAATAATAAAGCATCTCAACAAAGAGTTCTCTTTTCATCCGGAGATTTATATTCTGCTAGCACCCACCAGACTGTTATAAAATGCTCTATGAATGATTCTGTATGAGTAACTTACAGTACATCATTTCCTTCTTCCCTATAACTTAAGTTTTGACATTCTACAGTAGAGACAGCGTTCTCATAACACACAGCACAGACTGTATTCCTAGTTACACATGAAGTCTTGAGTAGCTATTTAATTCAACTCCAGTGCCCAGGCAACCTTCCAGGTAGAGCGTAGAGGTAGTTTTCAAATTCTTGCCATTAGAAGCAGAAGCTGGAAGCAGGGATAAGATTTTAAATCTAGCCTACAGCAAACAAGATGTACTCATAAAGCATTAAGACTTACAAAATGAAATATGTTGGTGTTGAGACAGGCGGAGATGGACAATAGGTATGTGCTTGACTTCACCTTTAGGAAGTCAAGAGCAGTCAGAGGCACAAAAAGGAACCTTTGATGTAATTCAATTTTCAGTAGCTGCACAAGTTTACCTTGAAAAGTGATTATGGGAAACTGTCAGGTATACTGGTCAGGACAATCCTTACTTACCCGGCAGTCCTGCTCCAGCCACACAGAATCCCCTTATCTGCTCTCCTTCCTGAAATAAATGCAAGATTTGTATCCCATCGGCCATGCAGAACCCACACAGCTCTAAAAAACTGAGCTGACTCACTTTCTGACTCAAACATCAACTTAATTGTTGGCTAAATATAATTCTGAAAGCCCCTGTATAATCTCAATGTCTTAAAAACCAGCCTCAATTGGCAAAGTGAGCACAACTGATTCATAATTTACTGGGTGCACAATAAAACAAGAGTGACACTGAATTTCTGTAGGAAGAGAACTAATTTTTGCATGAACTGGGTTTTGCATAATGACTAGCCTAAAATAAATTATTTAAATATAACTTTCTATCTAAGTACACAAATATATCTCATATATAGAGACAATTGCGTGAGAAACTTAAATAGTGAATTTGTACTTTTTAAGGACTTAAATGGCAGTTACTCAGAAAATACTGATACACAAAGGGTTCATTGTTCCATACATGCACTGCTTACCTGTCAAAGTTTTACTCAATCAAATAAAATAGTGGCTTTGCCTTGTCTTCTGCTGAATACAACTATGAGTGCACGTAAAATTCAGATGTTTCTCTCTCCTTTGCTCTAAAGTGTGTGCATGGGGAATATATTTATATAGGGAGTTTTCTTTTTTTACTTTAAAAATCAATTAGCCTTCCAATATAAGTTATAGAGTCAGAGCACAAAAGCACTCTTGGAGTTTCCAAAAATGCAGCTAGAGCCAGGGTTCTGTGCATACTCAGGCAAGGACAGAGCTCTACTGAATGCCTGGCCAGCACACACACCAACACTAGCACTTTGGAGACTTGTTTTAAGCAACTTTGTAGAACATGGAAAATACATAAACTTCCTCTATTTTGATAAAACAGGCACACACAAATGCTTCTTCCTTCTCACCCCATCTACCCGCAAAAACTTACAGAGGCACCCAGCAGCAATTATCTTGCAAGTCACTACTGCTACTAGATCCTGTTTTGACCAGGTTGGTTCCATTTTCTGTTTTGCACTCAGAAGGAACATCTCTCCCAGAGCCATAGCCATTTAAACTGTAATAATAGACTGAAAATAAATGAAGAAGCTAAGCAGGGAAAGCCATTTGTGTTTCCATACTGGAGACAGGATTGTGGAACAGAGGCTGGCACCTCGCCCTCAGACTGAGCGCATTGCAGAGCCCATTTTGGCTCAACTCAGCTCAGCAAACTGCAGTGGCCTTGCTGGGTCCAATGCCTAGTGAGAGAGCAGGCTGCACATTCAACATCTCAGCAAACATCCACATTGCAGAAGAACCAGAAAGATTAAGAAAAAATTCACATGAAACTTCCCTGTGACCATCCTTCAACCAGCCCCTGCATGTCCTCCTAAAATCTGTGGTCTTATTTCTTGGATGTGTTCCCGCCAGTCACATTCTTCCCCCTGCTCCAATCCCATCACTGTTTCTAGCCTTCCTTACTGAACAGCACATTAGGAAAAAAAATAAGAACTCCAAGTGAATTAACTGCTTTTTCCTTACTTAACTGGATTTGCAGGACTAAGCAACTTGAGCACATTTTCAGTAAGTTAATTTATCCTTTTCCATTTTTCCTGTTCTGATTACCAAGCCGTTTCTTAGTAGCTCAGAGTTTACAGACTCAGAATAAAGATGGAAAGTTTCAAAACCTACTGTAATCTTGGTGTTTACAACATAACATTCAAATCTTAAGGAGGTCAGAAGCATCGTCATTTAGGCAGGATAAATCAGATGTGTAAGAACAAAATGCAGTGGAAGAAATTTCTCCTTTTGCTCTGCTCTGCAAAAGACTTAATGCTCTCATTCAAAGTGTAACCAAGGTTTGTGATATAAAATATCGTGTTATGTTGGTAGATCCAGTATTTACCATATGTATGCCAATCCAAATAGCATGGTTTGGAAGCAAAACTTTTACAAAGCTAAATGGTGATTGATTTTGAAATTAATTTAACTTCATTAGCAGCTGGGCAGAACCCAGTATTCTTGAATCAGGTACAGGAATGGTAGAAGCATCAGTTTAAGGATTCAGAAGTCATTTTATTGCAGTCTTTGAGCAAAACCAAATCTAACAATTTGTATTCACGCACAAGGATAGCACACTTATGTGTGTTATATACTGATACTCAAGAAAAATCTACCCAGAATCTGTTGGGTTTTTGGCAATTGGGAAGTATTTTCTACTTTGACATATGACACAGCTGTCAAAGACCAGGGTCTGAAAAACCAATTAGCTCCTTCTTCCAAAATCCAAGCAATTGGAGACTGTTTTATATTCCTGAGAAGTTACCTTTCTGACAGGTATGATTTTGGGGTCTTACTTAGAGAACATAAAAAAATGCTAGTGGAAGATTTTTGTCAGAAAACACACATTCATCAAAAAACTCATGATGGAAAGTGTCAGCTGATGAAAAACGACAGAAAGTTTAAATCATTTTTCATTTCTCAATGAAGAGAGACCAATACAAAGAGCTCAAAAAATAGCAACAAAATCAAACCCCAATGTTTTAATATTTCCCAAGTGAGATTTGTCAGAATTTCTGTTTCACAAGTTCTCTCACATAAGCTTTAGAAGCACTGGAGCTTGTCTGGCTTGCCAGAAAATCAGCTCTATTCCTATTGATCTGGAAGAAATGTACATCAGACCATTCTCAAACCATAGCCAGTTTGACAGCCTTATGACAAGCCTTGACAGCTTGAATCAAGTGCACATAATAGTTCTCTTCTGTGTTTTATTCGGGTTTGTTTCAGGTACTACTCTCCTGTAGGAACTAGCAAGCAAATACCCACACCTTTAATGAATAGAATCATAGAATAGTTAGGGTTGGAAAGGACCTTAAGATCATTTAGTTCCAACTCCCTCCCATGGGCAGGGACACCACACACTAAACCAGGTCACCCAAGGCTCTGTCCAGTCTGGCCTTGAACACTGTCAGTGATGGAGCATTTACCACTTCTTTGGGCAACCTCTTACAGTGCCTCACCACCCTCACAGTAAAGAACTACTTTATAGCTAATCTAAACTTCCCATGTTTCAGTTTGAACCTGTCACCCCTTGTCTTATCACTGCAGTCTGTGATGACGAGACCCTTCCCAGCATCTTTATAAGCCCCCTTCAGATACTGGAAGGCTGCTATGAGGTCTCCACGCAGCCTTCTCTTCTCCAGGCTCAACAGCCCCAACT